>JAAAWM010011746.1:0-101483 GCA_036873465.1 Thinopyrum obtusiflorum | reverse complement strand
GTTTAGTTTCTTTATCGTATATGTGAATCATGCAATGCCATCTTGTTTAGCCATGCATCATATATGTGAATTTTGCAATGCCACCCTGGTTAGCCAGTCATCTTATATGTGAATTATATCATGCCATCATTTTTTTATTACGTGTTAAATTTGTCAACAATTTTAGTACATTCAATTACTCTTCCTGTGCATCAGCCATTCGACACGGTCATGGAAAAATCTGGAGTGCAAACAAGGTCTTCAGAGCAGACAATGCTATCTGACGAAGCGCATGTCTTGCTGGTTACGGATAGCTCCTCAGAGGAGGATTCAGAGACAGATGACCAGTCCTATTCCCCCCCCCCGAGGTGCATGCTCTAACTTGGCAGGGTTATGTTGCTCATATCGTGCGTATGGTATCTTGCATTGCTATGTCATTTGCTTAGTTTAGACATGCTTTGTGTGAATGCCACCTGTTTAGTGCTAATTACCATATATGTAAATTATGCAATGCCATCTTGTTGCAAGACATTATATATGTGAATTATGTAATGCTATCTTGTTGCAAGGCATTATATATGTGAATTATGCAATGCCATGTTGTTTAGCCAAGCGTCATATATGTGAATTATATCATGCCGTCCTTTTTTTTGTATTTCTCGTTGCATTTGTTGACAATGTTTGTATATTCAACTGCTCTTCCTGTGCATCAGCCATTTGAATTGGTGATGGAGAAATCAGGAGTGAAAACAAGGTCTTCAGAGCAGACAATGCTACCTGCTGAAGCAGATATCTTGCTGGTTACAGATAGCTCTTCAGAGGAGGATTCAGAGGCAGATGACCAGTCCTATTATCCCCCTGAGGTGTATGCTCAAACTTGGCAGGGTTATATTACTCATATCATGCATATGTTGTATTGCAATGCTTAGTTTTTACATCATATACACAATATTGAATGCCATCTCCTTAGTTGACGCATCATATATGCGATTGCCCTCTGCTCACTTGCTTAGTATATAAATTATTTGAATTATATCACGCCATGATGTTTACATAGACAGCATGTATCTGAATTATGGCATGCCAACCCATTTTCTAAAGACATAATATAATTATATCATCTCATCCTGTTTACATAGTCATCATATTTTGAATTATGTCATTCTATCCGTGAATTATATCATGCCATCATGTTTCCATCGACGGCATGTTTGTGATTTATGGCATGCCAACCACTTTAATAGACACATCGTATAGTTATATCATGTCATCCTGTTTACATAGTCATCATATTTTGAAGTATGTCATTCTATCCTATTTAGTTAGCCATCATACATGTGAAATTGTGTCATGCTATCCTGTTTAATTAGCCATCATATATGTGAAATTATGTCCTGCTATTCTGTTTGGTTAGACAACATAAATGTGAATTATTTCATGCCCTGTTTTCTTCCCTACTATCCATTGCACTTGTCTATCTTACAATGTCTGTACATTCAATTACTTTTCTTGTTTATCAGCCATTTCAATTGGAGGGGGTGATGGCAGTATCTGTGGGAGTAAAAACACGGTCTTCAGAAAAGATCGTGCTACTTGTCGATGCAGATAGAACCACGGTTGTACTTGCCCAAGAACCAGCCCCACCACACATAACCCAGACTCACGCATATTGTACCCCTACCCAGTTGGATAGAGAACCAGCTACACCCCTTCTAACCCCAACCCCAGCAGATAGTAACCCAGTTCCAGTTGACACAGCACCGTCTCCACCACAGAGCACCCAAACACGAGCAGTTAGTAAGGCAACTACAGTGCCCAAAGCACGAGGACCACCACTCCGAACCCCAAGTCAATGCTTAAAGCAGAAGAAGAATTGTTCTCAGGTCAGGTTCCGTAGCTATGGTTCATACTACTTTGCTCTTGCATCACTGTATTTACTCATACCAACTAATTTCAAATTTGAAGGATGCAATTGAAACTCCAATGGCACAACAGGTATGTTTTAAACCTGTTTCTTTAACGTGTTTGCTGTTGTAACTTGCTCTATGTTGATTTCAGTTTCAATTGAATAAACAGTTATGTCTCATGCCATGCACATTACAAGTGTTGTTATTGCTGTGTAGTTTCCCACACCTATATTCTGTCTATGCTGCTTTGTCTTAAATAGATATGATTCGAACTGTCTCTATCTTGATTTGGCAACATAAACTAGAATGATATAGACCATACAGTGACCATACTACATAGATATATGTTTGTTTCATGCTATTATCCTGTCCACCTTACTACTGAATTGGTTTACCAAAATGAGTTTCATATACAACATGGTAAACCTGTGATTTGTTTGTTTTTTTCTCTTTTAGAACACGGATAAAATATTGGAGAAGAGTACCCCATTATGCAATGGTAAAGGAAGTAATGCAGATAAGGTTCAAGATAGTGAGACATCTCTGTTGGTCTCCAAGAAAGCTGATAAAAACTATATTGAAGACACTGAGACAACCCCAAAGTCCTGTCTTGATGTAGTGTTTGAGTTACTGGCTACTACTGCTGGCACTAGCTCTTCGAACTCGCTGCCTAAAAGCAGTTTGGCTTCTTGAGTCTCAACTTCAAGTTGAAAGACATCGATCAGATGTTATGCGACAGGAGGCCGAAGGACTGAGGAAGTCCCTGCAGAATTTAGATGCATACTTTCTGGTGCAACAGCAAGTGCTGGAGGATTTAAGCGCCAAACAAGAGAAAGTAATAAGCTTGCTAAGCATCTTGCCAGCATTATGGGTACCCAGGATATTATTTCTTGAGCTCTTCTGAAGTGGTTTCAGTTCTGGACTTGTTTTGCTACGGCGTTTATTTGCACTGGTCGCCAACTTTGACAACCAGTGTATATGATATGCTGCTTTGTTCCCTATATTTGCACTGGTGGTGAACTTTGATGCCCAGTGGATGTAATATATGTAATAGCCGTGATAGCCTAGCATAAGTTGCTTGCTTATTTATTTCATTGTTGTCTTGTTTATTTGTTTGCTTGTAGTCAGTGCAGTTATTTTTTCGCGGTTTACTAGTGGCCGCAATAACCTATTTTTTAAAACTAGGCCACAATAACCATGGGCTACATATTTACTGTAGTTACCATGGGCCTCCTACGGGCCGTAGAAACAATGGGCCTTCTAAGGGCCGTATAAACAATGGGGCTTCTACGGGGCATAGAAACAATGGGCCTTCTATGGGCCATAGACACAATGGGCCTTCTACGGGCCGTATCATCAATGGGCCTTCTACGGGCCGTATGATCGATTGGCCAAACATGGGCCAATAACAGACCGCATTATGGCCGTAAACGGGCTAGAGTTGGAATCGTCCGTTCATGGGACGACCATAACGGGTCATCGTTAATCGGCCGTATTTGATGACGCTATGAAAACGGCCCAACGTATTAACGGGCCGACTGTAACCACGAGCTGAATTTGGCCCACAAGCAGAAAATGACAGTAACGGGCCGTAAGTAAACGAATGCTGGAAATGAGCCCAAGAATAAATGGGCTCTGAGAAGGCCGAAAGGTAACATGGGCTGGAAACGGCCCAATGGAATAATGGGCCGTTAATGGGTATAAAGTGATACATTGTTCATTGTGGGCCAGTTTCACCACGCACTACTGCAGGATGCTGCTAATGCGACACTACGATCAGAGAACCTTCGAGAAACTGTGTGCGATGCCATAATCGCAAATGGTGCTGTATGAAAACCGTCAGAAATGTGTAAAATGTTTGCGATGACGGATGCATCAAACACGGTTCAGGTTTTAGTTGTGTGTGCGATGAAGGGCATAAGGTTCAGTTCAATGAACTATTTGCGATGAGGAGGAACAAAAGAAACGGGCAGCCAGATGGAGGCGTGTGCGATACATAGCATACGGTTCACTCGGATGAACTGTTTGTGATTAGGCAACACAAAAGAAACGGTCAACCAGATCAAAGGTGTTTGTGATGTACAGCATACGGTTCACTTGGATGAACTGTTTGTGATTAGGCAAGAGAACAGAAATGGTTCAATATAACAAGATGTGTGTGATACACGGCAAACAGGTCTGTAATCAGAAATGTGTGCGAAGACCGATAATAACGCAGATGATTGCTTCTAATAAGACGTATCTGATATGCTCTGTCTACACAACATCTATTGGCCATTGTGGGACGGGCGGTCATCCGGATACGCCATAAGGATGCGAAGAGGCATTCCTATCAGCAAGGACTAGCTGTTCCACCAGTAGCTTATGTAAGAAAACTATCAAGTTAAGTGTGCTCAGGCTGGAGCAGCCATCGGATGGGTGACTGGATGGGAAGTTGTGTCGATGTTAAATTAGGTGATGGGATGGGTCATTTCGGTCAAATGACCGAAATGCCCCATTCCCTCAGCTAATTTAACCTCGAGGTCCTTGTTTTTTTTAACACATGTTAAAGAAGGTCTACCGCATTACTTTTTTACAATGTGCGATTCATGGCATACTGTTGATCCATCTGACCTATTTGTGATGGAATAGGCCGTGTGTGTTGTGGGCAAACACTTGCTAGTATTCAACCGTTTGGGATTGATGAATTCATCACCGACGGGATCCCTAGTGTGGTCCGTGTTCATCTGATCATAATCTACTTCTTGTGCTAGCTTGATGCTAAGTTTCCATTAATTGATGGCGTTTTATGAACACGCCACCGTTTCCCGCCATTTCCTCACCTATTTCCCGCCACCCTGCTATATTGCGCATAGGGGGCGCGCTACGCACGGAGGCGACAAGCGCAGCCTGTAGCACATCCACCTTTTCCAAGCATGCCAACCCACCAAAGCGCCGCCTCTTCCATCAACCTCGTCGACGAGGAAAACGAGCAGGCGCCATGACCCGTCGAGGCCGAGGCGCTCCCCGGCAACACGATGGACGACGCTGTGATGTGCGTGATCGCCAGGGTTGAGCAGACCTTTGGCGCATGGCGCTTGAGCGCCGCGGATCAAGATAGGCATGTCAGCGCTGACAGGCTACAGCTCACCACACAACATGATTGATGGCGTGCCGCAGAGCAAGCTAGGCGCGTCCGCGCCGATAGGCTGCGGCTCGCCGCACGGCGAAACCGTTGGAGCGCCGCAGAGCGAGAGGCGCGGCACGCCGCACAGCAAGAGCGGATCCATCGGCGCTTGCCTGCTGTCGACATGGCGTCACAGCTGGGTACACGTCCCGTCAGTACCCCCATTCCTCACCAGGAGTGGGCAGAGGCCCTCAGCGCCGTACTTGCACTAGATGCCGGCCATGCCGTACTTGCACCGGACGCCCGCCGCGCCGTTCGCATGGGTGCCGCCGTTCACCTTGTCCGCGGCCCGCTGGATGCCAACGCTCTGGTCCGTAGGCTCGACCGCCTCCTTGGCCTAGGTGTCCACCTGGGCGCAGTAGAGGAACATGGCCGTCGCATCCTCGAACTGGTGATCTCCGATGAAATAGCCAACTTGGAGCTCGAGATCACGCTCCAGATGTACCGCGAGCATGTCGACCGCTTGGACGAACGCCTGCACGAGTTCAGGCAGAGCCAAGAGCTACCCTAGGCAAGGGCAGCTGGTCATGGTCTCATGGACGCGTTTTATTTTGAAAAGTTGTTTCGACGTGGATAGCTTTGTATTCACAGCAATCATAGTATTGCTCTGTTTATTGCTCTGTTTCAATGTGTGTACTCTGTTATCCATTCTTATATGTTCTGTTTCAATGTGTGTATATATGCTTTCCATTCTGTATATGTGGATGATAACAGCTAGATTCAAGGGGGGGGGGGGGGGGGGGGGGGGGGGGGGGGGGGGGGGGGGGGGGGGGGGGGGGGGGGGGGGGGGGGGGGGGGGGGGGGGGGGGGGGGGGGGGGGGGGGGGGGGGGGGGGGGGGGGGGGGGGGGGGGGGGGGGGGGGGGGGGGGGGGGGGGGGGGGGGGGGGGGGGGGGGGGGGGGGGGGGGGGGGGGGGGGGGGGGGGGGGGGGGGGGGGGGGGGGGGGGGGGGGGGGGGGGGGGGGGGGGGGGGGGGGGGGGGGGGGGGGGGGGGGGGGGGGGGGGGGGGGGGGGGGGGGGGGGGGGGGGAGAGGGCCCGAACCTGGGTAAAACATCGTGTCCCCTGCCTCCTGTTACCATCCTCCTTAGATGCACAGTTCGGGACCCCCTACACGAGATCCGTCGGTTTTGACACCGACAGCTCCCCTTGTTCGAATCAATAAATTTGGGTTGAATACTCTACCCTCGAAAACTGTTGCGATCACTATACTTGTGGGTTATCAAGACTTTTTTCTGGCGCCGTTGCCAGGGAGCATAGCTCTATTCTTTGAGTCACTTGGTATTTATATCTGTTGATCACTATGAGGAACTTGACAGATGAAAGAGCCAAGATTTTTCCCTCAACTATGATGGGAGGTAAGGAACTGCCATCTAGCTCTACACTTGACTCTCCTTCTCTTTTGAGTAAACTTGCAACACCTACTCCTGCTATTGATTCTGATATGTCTCCCGTAATAAGGGGAACACGATCTCTGCTTTGACAAGACATGTCAAGAAACCGCCTCGCGTTATGTGCGGGGCTGGTTAAAGAAAAGCGGTTCGAATAATTACTAGGCCATGGCATGATGTCATGCTGCCAAAACATGTTAGCAGGTTAGATTTGTGGAAATATTATTCTCTCTATGGTGGTATGTGGAACTTATTTTGCAGGGCGGACACTATCCTTGAATTCAACTCTTCTGTGATGTATTCAGAGCAGGAACCCGCCTTGCAATGCCGAAGACAACACTGCGCGCCAGACTCATCGTCATTGAAGCCTGGTTCAGGGGCTACTGAGGGAGTCCTGGATTAGGGGTCTCCGGACAGCCGGACTGTTGGACTATGAAGATACGAGGTTAAAGACTTCGTCCCGTGTCCAGATGGGACTCTACTTGGCGTGGAAGGCAAGCTAGGAAATACGGATATGCATATCTCCTCCTTTGTAACCGACCTTGTGTAACCCTAGCCCCCTTCGGTGTCTATATAAACCGTAGGGTTTTAGTCCATAGGACAACATACAATCATACCATAGGCTAGCTTCTAGGGGTTAGCCTCTCTGGTCTCGTTGTAGATCAACTCTTGTACTACTCATATTATCAAGAATAATCAAGCAGGACGTAGGGGGGGGGGGGGGGGGGGGGGGGGGGGGGGGGGGGGGGGGGGGGGGGGGGGGGGGGGGGGGGGGGGGGGGGGGGGGGGGGGGGGGGGGGGGGGGGGGGGGGGGGGGGGGGGGGGGGGGGGGGGGGGGGGGGGGGGGGGGGGGGGGGGGGGGGGGGGGGGGGGGGGGGGGGGGGGGGGGGGGGGGGGGGGGGGGGGGGGGGGGGGGGGGGGGGGGGGGGGGGGGGGGGGGGGGGGGGGGGGGGGGGGGGGGGGGGGGGGGGGGGGGGGGGGGGGGGGGGGGGGGGGGGGGGGGGGGGGGGGGGGGGGGGGGGGGGGGGGGGGGGGGGGGGGGGGGGGGGGGGGGGGGGGGGGGGGGGGGGGGGGGGGGGGGGGGGGGGGGGGGGGGGGGGGGGGGGGGGGGGGGGGGGGGGGGGGGGGGGGGGGGGGGGGGGGGGGGGGGGGGGGGGGGGGGGGGGGGGGGGGGGGGGGGGGGGGGGGGGGGGGGGGGGGGGGGGGGGGGGGGGGGGGGGGGGGGGGGGGGGGGGGGGGGGGGGGGGGGGGGGGGGGGGGGGGGGGGGGGGGGGGGGGGGGGGGGGGGGGGGGGGGGGGGGGGGGGGGGGGGGGGGGGGGGGGGGGGGGGGGGGGGGGGGGGGGGGGGGGGGGGGGGGGGGGGGGGGGGGGGGGGGGGGGGGGGGGGGGGGGGGGGGGGGGGGGGGGGGGGGGGGGGGGGGGGGGGGGGGGGGGGGGGGGGGGGGGGGGGGGGGGGGGGGGGGGGGGGGGGGGGGGGGGGGGGGGGGGGGGGGGGGGGGGGGGGGGGGGGGGGGGGGGGGGGGGGGGGGGGGGGGGGGGGGGGGGGGGGGGGGGGGGGGGGGGGGGGGGGGGGGGGGGGGGGGGGGGGGGGGGGGGGGGGGGGGGGGGGGGGGGGGGGGGGGGGGGGGGGGGGGGGGGGGGGGGGGGGGGGGGGGGGGGGGGGGGGGGGGGGGGGGGGGGGGGGGGGGGGGGGGGGGGGGGGGGGGGGGGGGGGGGGGGGGGGGGGGGGGGGGGGGGGGGGGGGGGGGGGGGGGGGGGGGGGGGGGGGGGGGGGGGGGGGGGGGGGGGGGGGGGGGGGGGGGGGGGGGGGGGGGGGGGGGGGGGGGGGGGGGGGGGGGGGGGGGGGGGGGGGGGGGGGGGGGGGGGGGGGGGGGGGGGGGGGGGGGGGGGGGGGGGGGGGGGGGGGGGGGGGGGGGGGGGGGGGGGGGGGGGGGGGGGGGGGGGGGGGGGGGGGGGGGGGGGGGGGGGGGGGGGGGGGGGGGGGGGGGGGGGGGGGGGGGGGGGGGGGGGGGGGGGGGGGGGGGGGGGGAGGAGATCTTCATATCATATCGCCAAGCTTGCCTTCCACGCCAAGGAAAGTCCCATCCAGACATGGGACGAAGTCTTCAATCTTGTATCTTCATAGTCCGGGAGTCCGGCCAAAGGTCATATTCCGGCCATCCGGACACCCCCTAATCCAGGACTCCCTCAATGTAGTTCATCAAGAGTTTGGAGCACCACTTGGAATTTGAGTTCATCTCCCCACATGGGTTAGTTTTTGCAAGGAAGAGCACTTGTGTATCCAAAATGACAATCATGAAACTCAACATAGAATTTGTCAAGGGATATGTTTGAAAGGTTCCGTGCTTCCTTATTCTTCAACCACCATTGTGTAGAGACTTGGTGATGAAGAGATTGCTCAAGATATGAGTAGTTTACAATCTCATGGAATTCGATTCATCCAAGTACCTACATGGGTTAGATAACATGCAAGATGCAAATATGTCCAAGACATAAGATTATCACGGGATTTAGAGTGGCGCCGCTGACGTCGGCGCTTGGGTTGCTTCTTGGAGGGGTCGTCCTCTGTTTTTTCATCGCCATCCCCTGCTTTGGGGGTGTCCACCATGTATATGTCATATGACGAGGTGGCCTTCCAGTGCCCTATAGGTGCTGGTTCTTGATCGTCTCCTTCATCAGCGTCCATACCGTCGATGTCTTCGGAGTTGAAGTCGAGCATGTCGGTTAGATCGTCGACAGTGGCTACAAAGTGGGTGGTTGGTGGGTTTCGAATTTCTTCGTCGTCCGCATCCCAACCCGGCTGACCATAGTCCGGCCAGAGCTCTCCTGACAAAGAGAGAGACTTTAGTGAATTCAGGATATCGCCAAAGGGCGAGTGCTGAAAGACGTCCGCAGCGGTGAACTCCATGATCGGAGCCCAATCGGGTTCGATCGGAAGGGGTGCGGAAGATTCAGAGTCCGTAACGGAGTCTAGCACTTTGGAGTCACGGGCCTTGCAAAGGACTGGGCTGGTGTTTGGCTCTATCGCTGTAGAGATTGCGGCACCTAGGACGGTGTCCAACCGTCCGTCCCTGACTGGCGCAGTCGGCTCTGAGCTAATGGTCGGAGCGGACACCTGAGCGGCGCTTTGGGCGCTGTCCGGCAGCAGGGCTAGATCATGCCCATCGTGACAGTGCGGCGCGCTCGGCCGCGGCTCGAATCCATCGAAGATCAAGTCCCCGCGGATGTCGGCCGTGTAGTTTAAGCTTCCAAACCTGACCTGATGGCCAGGGGCGTAGCTTTCGATCTGCTCCAGATGGCCAAGCGAATTGGCCTGCAGTGCGAAGCCGCCGAATACAAAGATCTGTCCGGGGAGAAAAGTCTCACCCTGGACCGCGTCGTGGTTGACGATCGAAGAAGCCATCGGGCCTAAAGGTGACGACATAGAGGAACTCTCAATGAAAGCACCAATGTCGGTGTCAAAACCGGTGGATCTCGGGTAGGGGGCCCCGAACTGTGCGTCTAGGCGGATGGTAACAGGAGACAAGGGACACGATGTTTGGGGGGGGGGGGGGGGGGGGGGGGGGGGGGGGGGGGGGGGGGGGGGGGGGGGGGGGGGGGGGGGGGGGGGGGGGGGGGGGGGGGGGGGGGGGGGGGGGGGGGGGGGGGGGGGGGGGGGGGGGGGGGGGGGGGGGGGGGGGGGGGGGGGGGGGGGGGGGGGGGGGGGGGGGGGGGGGGGGGGGGGGGGGGGGGG
Source organism: Thinopyrum obtusiflorum (assembly GCA_036873465.1). Taxonomy (NCBI): domain Eukaryota; kingdom Viridiplantae; phylum Streptophyta; class Magnoliopsida; order Poales; family Poaceae; genus Thinopyrum; species Thinopyrum obtusiflorum. The sequence continues at coordinate 91,311 of JAAAWM010011746.1, read as the reverse complement.
GGGGGGGGGGGGGGGGGGGGGGGGGGGGGGGGGGGGGGGGGGGGGGGGGGGGGGGGGGGGGGGGGGGGGGGGGGGGGGGGGGGGGGGGGGGGGGGGGGGGGGGGGGGGGGGGGGGGGGGGGGGGGGGGGGGGGGGGGGGGGGGGGGGGGGGGGGGGGGGGGGGGGGGGGGGGGGGGGGGGGGGGGGGGGGGGGGGGGGGGGGGGGGGGGGGGGGGGGGGGGGGGGGGGGGGGGGGGGGGGGGGGGGGGGGGGGGGGGGGGGGGGGGGGGGGGGGGGGGGGGGGGGGGGGGGGGGGGGGGGGGGGGGGGGGGGGGGGGGGGGGGGGGGGGGGGGGGGGGGGGGGGGGGGGGGGGGGGGGGGGGGGGGGGGGGGGGGGGGGGGGGGGGGGGGGGGGGGGGGGGGGGGGGGGGGGGGGGGGGGGGGGGGGGGGGGGGGGGGAGGGAACTCGCTGAGCACACTCTTAATATTGATCCAAAGTTTAAACCGGTCAAGCAATTTCTCCATCGTTTCAATGAAGAGAGGCGTAAGGCCATTGGTGAAGAAGTGGCCCGGCTCTTGGCGGCTGGGTTTATTGTTGAAATTTTTCATCCTAAGTGGTTGGCTAACCCGGTGTTGGTGCTTAAGAAGAATGGCACTTGGCGTATGTGTGTGGACTACACGGACTTAAACAAAGCCTGTCCGACTGATCTTTTTGCTCTCCCTCGTATTGATCAAATTATTGATGCTACGGCGGGTTGTGAGCGTCTGAGATTTTTGGATGCTTATTCTGGTTATCATCAGATCAAGATGGCAGTTAAGGACCAGGAGAAGATAGCTTTCATCACTCTGTTTCGAGGCTTCTGTTATGTGTCTATGCCTTTTGGGCTCAAGGGCACCCAGGCGACTTAGTAGCGGTGTGTGCAAAATTGCCTTCATAATCAGATCGGGCGTAATGTTCATGCTTATGTGGATGACAATGTGGTGAAGTCCAGGAAAAAGGAGACCCTGATTGATGATTTGAAGGAGACGTTTGACAATCTCCGGGTTTATAAGATGATGCTTAACCCGACCAGTTGTGTTTTTGGTGTGCCAGCAGGCAAGCTTTTGGGTTTTCTGGTTTCGGAACGAGGTATAGAAGCTAACCCGGGGAAGATAAAGGCTATCACCTCTCTGGCTAAACCGGCGTGTATCAATGATGTCCAGCGTCTGGTGGGTCGTATTGCGGCCTTAAGCCGGTTCATAAGCCGATTGGGTGAGAAGGCTACTCCTCTTTACCAGATGATGAAGAAGACATATCACTTTTTTTGGAGTGATGCTGCTAATCAAGCGTTGAAGGACTTGAAGAAACAGTTGGCTGAGCCGCCCGTTCTTGCTGCTACCATTGACAAGGATCCTTTGCTGTTATATGTGGATGTCAATACCCGAGCTGTTAGTGTAGCCATTGTGGTGGAAAGGAAGGAAGCAGGCAAAGAATACCCGGTTCAACGGCAAGTTTACTACATCACTGAGGTCCTTATTGAGTCCAAACAGAGGTATCCGCATTGGCAGAAGCTTGTATATGGGGTTTTTATGGCTAGCCGGAAGCTTAAACAGTGGTTTCTGGGTCATCCTATCACTGTGGTTAGTTCTGCCCCTTTAGGGGATATCATTCAAAACAGAGAAGCCACAGGTCGGGTAGCCAAATGGGCCATTGAGCTTGGACCTCACGGTTTAAAGTATGTGCCCCGTACAGCCATCAAGTCTCAAGCACTTGTGGATTTTATCAATGATTGGACAGAGTTGCAGATGCCTGAGGAGAAGTCGGATAACACATATTAGACTATTCACTTTGTTGGGTCCAGGCAGTTGGAAGGCTCGGGGGCTGGAGTTGTATTGACTTCCCCATAAGGTGATAAATTTTCTTATGTTCTCCGGTTGATGTTCCAATGTACTAACAATGCAGCTGAGTATGAGGCCCTGCTCCACGGTCTTCGAATGGCTAAGGAGATGAACTTAAGCAGGGTAAGGTGCTTCGGTGACTCAGATCTGGTAGCTCAATAAGTTTCTGGCACTTGGGATTCTAAGGATCCGCTCATGGTGGCTTATCGACGAGAGGTTGATGCTATTGCTGGACGGTTCCGTATTTGGCTTACATGACCCGGGGCGAGTTACCTGAGGATGAAACTTTGGCCAGGCAGATAACCCGGCGGTCTATGTCAATGACTATTGTCAATGGAGAGTTGCATCATCGCAGTGTCACAGGGGTGTTTCAACGTTGTGTTTCTCATCAAGAAGGCTGTGAGATTCTGTGAGATATTCATGGAGGAGATTGTGGTCATCACGCCGGTTCTAAGTCTCTCGTAGCCAAAGCCTTCCGTCACGGATTTTATTGGCTGACGGCTCACGCTGATGCTGAGGATCTCGTTAGTAAATGTGATGGTTGTCAGAAGTTTTCACGGCAAGCTCATGTGACGGCTCAAGAGTTGAGGATGATTCCAATTGCTTGGCCGTTTGCGACCTGGGGGCTTGATATGGTTGGGGCCTTCAAAAGGTCCAAGGATAAGAAGACCCACCTTTTGGTGGCGGTTGATAAGTTTACAAAGTGGGTTGAAGCAGAACCGCTTAGTAAGTGTGATGCGGCGACGGCGGTTCAGTTCATCAAAAAGGTGATTTTCCGTTTTGGTTTTCCCCATAGCATCATCACTGATAATGGCACTAATTTATCCAAGGGTGCTATGAAAGAATTTTGTCAACGTGAGCATATCCTGCTTGATGTATCATCAGTGGCTCACCCCCAATGTAATGGTCAAGCTGAGAGAGCCAATCAAGAGATCTTGAGAGGCATCAAACCCCGGCTTATGGTTCCTTTGCAGAGGATGCCGGGTTGTTGGGTGGAGGAGTTACCCTCAGTGTTATGGAGTATCAATACTACCCCAACAGATCTACGAGTTACACGCCTTTCTTCATGGTTTACGGAGCGGAGGCGGTTCTCCCTAGTTACATCCGTCACGACTCGCCCCGTGTGGCGGCTTATGTTGAAGCTAACAATGAAAAGGCACGTCAGGATGCACTTGACCTGTTAGATGAGGAGTGTGACCTTGCGGCGGCTCGTTTAGCGATTTATCAACAAGATCTGCGCCGTTATCACAGCCGCCGGGTGAAAACCAGAACCTGTCAAGAAGGTGACTTGGTGCTCCGGCTTATCCTGGATCAGACTGATATGCATAAATTATCCCCACCTTGGGAAGGGCCTTTTGTGGTCAGCAAGAACCTGCATAATGGGTCATATTATCTTATTGATGTTGAGACCACAAGGACTCACGCAAATCGGAGGAGGAGACCCGGCGGCCGTGGAATATTGCTCATCTTCAGCCTTACTACACTTGAGTCACCGGCTCTCGTGATGTACATATTTATATCAGTGTATATACTATGAGAAATATAATAAAATGAGCACCCCTGATAATTCAGGGCCTCTGTTGTCTTCAAATCTCAGAATCTGAGTCGTTATTGTCATGACATATGATTAACTTCCGCGGCTTGACGCCCGGTTTACCGGGACCAAAAAGAGTTTTGTTGCACAGCACAACTCAAACATAGGTACTCGGCGAGCACAACTCACGAATATGTCACTTGGGGGCTTCCTGTTCAAACATAGGTGTATTCACCAAAGAGGACGTAACCCTTTTGGGTCATCCTGCCTATAGGTCAGCTGCTTCTCCATCAGGTAATCCTGATTGACCCACCAAACTCTTAAAAGTCAATCTTTTAAACAAGACCCTGAACTCGTTAAGGTTAAAACGCTGGATTGTCATGTGAGGGCACGACTTATAGATAGCAAGGATGAACCCAGGCTACTAAGCCGCCTTCATTGACACTTGGTTAAACCTGCCTGTCTGTTTGATGCTACTCCGACCTCGTGTACTCTCGATAAGTCAAATCTAAACTTATCCAGGTTAAAACATCGATTGGGTCATGTGATAGCCAGCTTACAGAAAGCGAGGATACTCCAGTGGCTATCATGCTAGTTTCATTGAAGTTTTATGTTTAAAGGTTTGGTTTTGGCAATTTATGACAACCTCGTTATTTATGGGTTTTTTCTTTTTTCTCTTGGATTTATATTACGCCTTTTTTCTCGCCGTATGGTTTTCACAAATCAAGCTGAACATCCCTGTCTATCTCATATTTGAGCATCTTTGGGTTTTTTATAAACCGCCATGATGGCCGACTATAAGTCGCCAGTATATGATGCTTGGAAGCACTATGCTCTAAGTTTGGGATATTACCCCTTGCTGCGTATGGCGTATTAAGCCGGCGGTATGACATTTTTATTAAAGGTCATGATTAAACCGGCCCTGGTTATGGACTATCTTTAGCCACCAGTGGTTTTTTATAAGGTATTATGACCCGTCCTGCGGTAAACCGCCAGGATCCTTGTCATGTGTCTGTGTGCAGGTACAATAAATAATCTGGTGCACATAGTCGATGAAATCATAAACATAAGTGGCAGATCTTCAACTTGACAGATCAGTGGTATCATACAAAACAAAACATGCACGATGGCCTGGCAGATCAAGAGTTTAACTAAGCCTATTACAAAGGCATCTGATGCCCCACAGGAATAATTGTCTTAGCAGTATCGCAGAAAGCAGATGCTAAGCCGACCCACGGCTTATGACTCTTGACCTTGCTGAGTTGAAGGTTGCGGCTCATCCAGCACCGGTTCATCTGCCTCCTCTTCACCCAATGGCTGGAAGTCAGTGGTCGACCAGTCGATCCCAGTTAAAGCTCTGAATACAGCTTCATCACTTATAAGTGTGGATGGGTCAACATCAGGGGCATAAGTGTGCTTACGGATCAGAGGAGTCAGGTCCGGAGCATGATGAGTCGGCGTCTTCACCATCTTATTGTTGGCATCATAAACCGGTTGGTAATGTGTAAGATCAGTGTCTTCAGCCAGTTTGCTAGCCAAAGAACGCATCTCCCTTGTAAGGGCGGCGAAGTCATCTGCAGTGAAGGGTGACCCATCTTCTTTTAGGCTTGGACAGCCATTTGCCAAGTCTGCCGGTTCAAGATCAACTAGCCACGCTTTTGCCCGGGTTAGTGCGGTAAGGGCACCGGCTCTTGCAACTGATTTCTTTAACTCTTCGATACGTGCAGGCAGCATGGATAGTTTATCCAATGTATCCTTGATAAGGGTTGGAGCTGGTTTGTTGTGAGCAGCTGTACAGATGACCCGCTGTGCGCCAGTATATAGCTGCTCTATGAGCGTGTAAGCAGCTTTCAGTGTTTTCTGCATGTCTGAGCCAAGATGGGTAACCCGGGATCCTGTATCATTAAGGACGTTTGTAAGCCGGGAGCACATTGGATAACATATGTTCAAAGATTAAGAGGAAGCTATTTTACCAAAAAGGCAGCAGTCATGGCATTAATTTGCTGTTTTAAGCCAGCAGCTCTGCAGATACTGGCTCAAGGGCCGCTTTAGCATCCTCAGCCCTCTTCAGAAGGGCTGATTTCTCTGTATCCCAACCCGCTTATTCAGCCTTAAAGCTTTCCTTCAATTTCTCCATCACTGCTAAGGCACTAGTCAATTCATCCTTGGCCTCGGAGGTTTCTGCTTGTTGAGACTTGATGTTCTCCTGAAGGTCGGCGACTTGGGATTCCTTACTGCTAAGGTCAGTCTACAAAAAGTGAATAGTACATAAGATGGCAATGAATTTATTTGAAGTCCCAAGCACAATACAAGTATTATACTTGGCACTTGGGGGCTAATGTCTATTGCTTCTTAAAATATTGTGAAGTCCCAAGTACAATACAAGTATTATACTTGGCACTTGGGGGCTAATGTATATTGCTTCTTAAAATATTGTGAAGTCCCAAGTACAATACAGGTATTATACTTGGCACTTGGGGGCTAATGCATATTGCTCTTCAAACATGGCTTTATTTGCTGACCCGGATAAATGATGGTGATCCGGTTTACAAAGGCTATGAATGGGATTATGGATTTCTAGAAGATGATTAGTCTCGACTTAACATATTTGTTAAGCCGACCCTTGGGGGCTACAGACGCAACATTAATTCTTACTGAGTTAAAGTCCCGGCTCGACATATCTGTTAAGCCGACCCTTGGGGGCTACGGATGCAATGTTGATTTTGGCCATGTTACAGTCTCGACTTAACATATTTGTTAAGCCGATCCTTGGGGGCTACAGATGCAAAGTTGAGGCACTGGTCTTATAAAGTCCCAGTTTATATTGCAAGTATAAACCGACCCTTGGGGGCTACTGGAGTTGATATATGCAGCTATTAAAGTTTACAACACATGTTATGCTAATCATGTCCAATAAACTTGGCAGCTAAGGGGGAGAATATTCATGTAACAAGGAATTGCAGTGTTTACCTCATAGCGCTCCTTCATCAGGTTCACTAAGTCGGCTTCAAAGTCACGGCTGGTGTACAGACGATTTAAGTAACCAGAATGGAGGTCTTGAGCACTGAAATGAGTATAGCTCTCCAAGTCTGTTTTCCACTTGCCTTTATCCTCAGCAGATATTTCTTCTTTAATGATGTGCTTAGATAAGACAGTAGGTTGACCCAGAGCTATGAATCCAAAGCCGGTGACAACAACGTCATCAGTCTTCTCCTCGGCAGGTTTGATTGTGCTTGGCGGCTTAGAGATAGCCGGCTCATCGTCCATACGATCCATGGAAGCTTCATGATTTTCCAGAGGTGAGTTGTCAATGGTGGCTTCTGCAGTTGGATGAGGAGATTCTGGTTGTTTCTCCGGCTCAGACAAATTGAGATCGTTGGCCGGCTTAGTTAGCTTGGCCTTCTTGCTGGGTTTGGCTTGGCCCCTGAGAATAAGAAGTGTCAAGAGGACAATATCATTATCAAAGCATAAGGTGTGAATGGTTAAAAAGTATCTTTACCCAGGTACAGTTTTGAAAGCCGGGATTTGTGTCCCTGATGACTCGCCAGAGGAAGAATGAGAAGTCCCCTGATAGTTTGAATCAGACAGGTTAAGAGGCTGTTAGAAATGACCTGCCTTGGGATAAAATATATCAGAAATTTGAAGGACCTCTGGGCGGCGTTTGCGAACCGGCGTGTTTGGTAAACCGGAAGAAGTGATCTGCCCACCACTATGCCGGGTGACTCGGCGAGCTTCGTGTTGCTATTTCTTCAAAAGAAAGTTGGGATCCAAGTGAGCTAGAGGGTGAGAAAAGCTTACTTTCCGGCTTACTTGTCAGGCTTTCTGTGTTGGCAGAGGTTCTGAGCCGGAAGAAAGAGTAATTACCTCTGCGTCACCTGCACAGCTGGCCTCTGCGTCATCCTGATAACAATCATTGTCAATGAGATGTATAAAAAAGGAGCCAAGAGAATCAAGTTCTACCTCTGACTCATTATTCTCATTATCGTCAGCGGACTCAGTAGTCTTCTTGATAGACTTCTTGGTGGCCTTGGTTTTGACACGAGCTGGTTTTGCCAGTTTATCCTGCATTTTCCTCTTCCAAAATGGATCGTTAGATTGTTAAGACTAAAAAGATCATAAGTAGGCATCAAAATATGGATTAAGCAGAAGATGTGCAATTCTTACAGCTGGCGTCTTGTTGAAAGTACAGAAAGGACTAAGTCCGGTTTTGCTGCACTCCTTCACAGGTTCATTCAGCAGTTTCTTAGTGGCTTCAGTGATTTCCGCATCAGACAGTTGAATGTTACAATGGCGCTGAGGATCGTTTATGTCACCAGTGTATTCGCACATTAAGCCGGGGCGGCGGCTTAATGGCAAGATACTCCAAGATAGCCAGCACCGGAAAAAGTCGACGCCAGTTAAGCCATTGGCCATAAAGGCTCTGAGCTTTGAAAAGGCTGGTGCGTATTTGGCTCGTTCCCTTGCATTGAGCCATTGGGGGAGTGGATGTGTGTTGCTAAGTCGGTGTTCACGGTAACCCGGCAGAGGATTCTCATCGGCTGGAGAGGTGTCTTGACAATAGAACCAAGTTTGGTTCCAGTCTTTGGGGTGACTGTGGAGCTTGGCATGGGGAAAGCTGACTTCTTTCCTTTTTTGTATTGAGACTCCACCAAGTTCTTGGGATGGCCCGTCGACAAACTCTGTTTGGCGGTTTAAGTAATAGAACTCCCTGAATAAATTAACCGTGGGCTCCTCTTGAAGATAAGCTTCATAGAATACTTGGAAGTTGCAGATGTTGGACACGGAGTTGGGTCCGATGTCTTGAGGGTGCAGTTGTAAGAAATGAAGCACATCACAGAAAAACTTTTAGCCGGGGGGGGGGGGGGCTGAACCCTCAGCCCAAGTGATTAGCAAAAACAATTACTTCTCCATCTTTTGGTTGAGGAGGAACTTCTTCACCAGGAGCTCTCCAATGGATGATCTCTTTCTTGGCTAAAGCGCCAGCGGCAACAAAGTTGTTCAATTCTTCTTCGGTAACCCCGGATTTGACCCAATTGCAAGATGTGTATGTCTTAGCCATTTTATCAATGATCTGCAAGAAAGGTTATGCCGGTTCAATATTACATGGTTAAGCCGGCTTATGGTTAAAAGGAGAACAATAAAGAAGCATGCATAGGTGTTAAGCCGGAGATTGGCATTGGAAAGTTACAAGGAACCATTGGCTGCTTAAGAGGGGACTAATGATACCTGGCAGGTTACTATTTCTGAGTTAAGCCGCCCATACAGATATTGAAAGAATAGACCTGGGGATGAAAAAATCGCTAAGTGTTGAGAAAAACAGTTTTCACAGATTGGTGCTATGATTTCGGATCTACGGCACTTCAGTTAATGGAAAAATATTTAAACCTAAATATCAGTACTCAAGCAGTTCATGGGATCAGATCGGTTTTTCTTATGCAAAGGTGTTTTAAATAGTAGAAAGGGATGCTACAACTACCTCGGCATAGGAGGGGTACCAAGTTCGAATCAAAATCGCAAACTGCAGTGGAAAGTGAGGATGAGCTCTGACGAACTTGTCAAAACCCATATGGATCTATGAGAAGAGCAAGAAGGGGAACTAACCAGGGCTGTTGGACAGTAGAGGTGCGCGGACGAAAACTGATCAGAACAGGTCGATGCAGTGGCCATTGTTGGAGCAGAGGCAAAGGTCGACGGCGGCGACAGAGCTCAAGTGCTAGGACGTCGCGAGGTGGAAGACAGAGATGAAGAGGCAAGGGGGGAAGTGAAAGGGACCCCTGACCCTATTTATAAGGCAAAGGGATAAGTGACATGCGCGGGAATCGAGGAGGCCAAAAAATGGATATGACGGTGCAGATGCCACGATTTTTGGAGATTCATTGAAAGAGAAGATTTTTTTGAACTTTGTGCAATATTAATGACAGGTGACGTCACGGCGGGTTACCATGATCCTAGAAGATGACGTCACGATGAGTTACAAGGTTTCGCAAGAATACTGAGGAACGAATTTTTTCTAAGTATTGAAGATTGATATGAACAAGTTCAAATCAACCTCGGGCCTAATGTTGGGGATATAACTATTGGTGTTAACCCGCCCAGGAGGGGCCGGGTTAAGCCCCTAGTGGTTCATCAAGACAAAGCCCATGAAGACACTTAAGACTGTAGTTCATTACGCAGACTCATCGAGGGCCTGCAGCCCAAAGGCGACTTAAGGCCCAAACAAGTGTAAACCGCCGTATATGTATGACTTGTATTATAAGGCATGTACAGTTAGTCACCGAGCCAAACACGCTGTTTATGAGCCGGCCGGGATTCCGTGAGCCACCGGGCATCAACCTATGTATATAAAGGGACGACCCAGCGGCGACTTAGGGCAAGGGACAAGAGATCGAAAGCTAGGTCAAGCGTATTCGCTCCCTGGTAATTGAGACATAAGCAATACCACCTCAAACTGGATTAGGCCTTTACCTTCACCGCAAGGGGCCAAACCAGTATAAACTCCTTGTGTCATTTGTCCTGTTTAACCCCTTTAAGCTAACCACGCTGCGATGGCTCCACGACTAAGTCCTTCTGCTAGGACATCTGCCGTGACAATTCCACGACAGATACTTCCAGGTATTCGGCTCAAAGTGCTATATTCTTGATAAGCATCGTCGTTCTAAATTTTCTCCTAAATCTCATGAGGGTTTCCTACTCAGTTATGGCTCAAACTCTCACACTTACCGTGTCTACAACAATTTCACCCGAAAGGTTGAAGATATGGTAGATGTGAAGTTTGATGAATCTAACGGCTCGCAAGTAGAGCAATTGCCAATTGATGTAGGAGACAAAGACCCTTCGGAAGCAATCCAAGACTTATCTATTGGCAAGATTCATCCAACGGAGGTGAATGAGAGTACCTCGTCCGTCCAAGTGGAAGCTTCTACCTCACGACAAGGTGAACCAAGAGTTGACACGGAGGCATCCACGAGTGGGACACGCCAAGATGAAGAAAATGAGGAAGTACACCAAGATGAACCTCATCAACCTCCTTTTCCACCTCGACAAGAGAAATAAAACATCAACAACGAAGAAGGCCAAGAGGAAGAACAAGATGATGAAGATGTTCCACCCCGACCCAAACAAAAGCTCTCACGAGTTATAGCAAGAGTGTCACGAGACCATCCCGTCGAACAATCTTCAATGATATCCAAACCAGGAGAATCACTCGCTCTAAAACTCGTTTGGCTAATTTTTGTGAACATTATTCATTCATCTCTAGCATTGAACCTATGAAGGTTGAAGAAGCATCGGAAGATCTGGATTGGATAAATGCCATGAACGAAGAACTACACAACTTTGAGAGGAACCAAGTGTGGACATTGGTCGAGAAGCCCGACAACAACCATGTCGGTGGGAACGACACCTATGGGGTCACTGGGATATCTTCTACGGTCAGCGGGCGCGGGGTCATGAAAAGAGCAGGTTTAGGAGCTAGCACACGGGTCATTTACCCAGGTTCGGGCCGCGAGGATGCATAATACCCTAATCCTGCTTTGGTGGATGTATTGACTGTTCTTGTGTTCTTGATCTAGCTACGGGGTGCAACTTGCCCAAAAGAGCCGAATCCCTCTCCTGGTCGCCTCGGGCCTCCTTTTATAGGCAAAAGGGGTTGCCACAGTGGCACACAGGAGGTGGAAAGGTCTATAGTGTGCGAGCTTATCGCCCGGCGTTACGAGACAAAGCGCATTAAATGCGCTACTTAGGTGTCCATTAAGCTTTATCGGGGACGGGAACGAGGCCCGTCCCGTCCGTTGCCGCTCTGCCTCACTTCGACACACCCCCGGGCCAGCGATGCGTGCGGTGCCATGTAGGCAGGTAGGCAGCTGAGGTGGCGTGGTGACAGGGTCTTCACGAAGATCTGCATGCCTCCACGAAGGCGCTTGCTTAGTTGGCCTGGAAGTCGCATGTTGCCACACAGGTGCCTGCCCAGCTAGTTGGGCTGGCAGCTGCATGCGAACGGCGGCGGAGTCTTGGTTGATGCAGACCTGGCAGTGGCCCCGCTGATGCGTCCGGCAAGGGTCTTGCCGTGGCGTTGCAGTCGTCCCCGGCAAGGTGCTTGCCAGGGGTCTTGTGGATTTCCTCGGCTAGGATCCTGCCGAGGGTCGCCGTCTTCTGGTTCTCATTTGATCTCACATGTTTATGATCTTGACGAAGATCTGCATGCCACCACAGAGGTGCCTTCCGAGCCTTGGTTCGAATGTAGTTGTTGGCGGTGTTTGGAACTCTTGGGCTCAAGGGTGGCTCGCTCTGTTGGTGTTGGGCAAGCTGCCCTGGCAAGGCTCTTGCCAGGGCCACGGAGGTCGCCCCAGCAAGGGTCTTGCCGGGGGAGTCCACCTCGCCCCTCTGCTCTTTCTGTCTCTGGCCTTGGCGTTGCCTTGGTTGTCTTGTGTTTTGGCTTCTCTCTGGCCTCCCTCCTCTGCCCTGCTAAGCATGGCCGCGGCGCGTGGCTCTGACTGCCCGTGCACAAGTAAAGGGGTCAAAAGGAGAGCCCCTACTTTTGTACACTGACAGGAGCCCCCAGGGTCTGGGCCACACATAAGCACGACGCGTTGTTGGGCCAGGCCCAGAACTGTGCGCGGGCAGTCGGCGCGGGATTCTTACTGTGGTAACTTCTCGTCCGCTGCGCTTCCCCATGACCCGCGTTGAACACATGACGTGGAGGGTCGTGCGTGACGTGGGGGTCATGCGTGGGGCGGTTCCCGCACGCATGCGTCACATCGCAGTTAAGAGGCGGCTTGCGCCTTCCCCATAAGAAAAAGAGGGAGGCGCAGAGGCGCGGCTCATTTACTTAGTGGACTCGGGTAGCGGTCTTCAAGGCGCCCGCGCCCCATGATCACAGGGTGGGGAATGGTCGCCTCACCCGTCCCCTCGATCTTGCTCGCTCGCCACGCGTCTCTCATGCAGGTGGCAGGTCGTGGAGGCGGGAAACTGGGCCGTCGCAGGTTGGGGCAGCGGTCGGTCCTGATTCCCTGCGCCTCCGATGGCTGGATTGGCCGAGTGGGGCGGTCGAGCCTTGACCCCGCCCCTTTATAAGGAGGGGGGAGGGGGATTTTCATCCCACGTTCTTCCAGCATCCATCTTCTTCCACTTCTGCTCCTTCCTTCCACCTGTCATGGCGAGAGGGGGGACAGGTCCTTCAACGGTGGGGGCGAGGGTCGCCGCTCGACAGCGCGTTCCTCCTTCCCACGAGCTCGCGGCGGCGGAGCCGGCCGCGAGAGGAAGGGGGAGGGGGCGAGGCCGAGGTCGCCGCGGCGGTCGGGGGAGAGGGGGACAAGGCGGCGCGATGGTCGTGCCTCCACCAGCGATGCCGCCCGTGATGGAGGGCCACGTCGGGGACCAGCCTCGGGAGTTCTTCATCAGGCTGCGCCGGCCGCCGCGTCATCGTCTCCGTCTCCCTACCCCATTTGCTCGGGAGATGGAGCTCGATCCACCCCAGACCCTCAGATTGCACATGAGGGGCTGCGGGAACGGCGGCACGCGGGTCGACGTCGACTTCCCCGCTCCCCATGTTATGTACCTCCCTCGCGGATGGAAGACATTTGCTCGCATCCATAGCCTGACGGCGGGGCTCATCCTCTACTTCAAGTGAATGGAGGGCGGCCTGCTCTCCGTCAAGGTCTTCCGAGATCTTGGAACTCGCCTGAAGTGCTACGTGGAGAGCTCCTCCAACGATGAAGATTCCTCCTCAAGCGGGAGTGACGATGAGGACAGCGACAGCAACGATGAGGGAGCCGAGCGGCGGGATGCCGACCCTGACTCCGACTGACCGCGCCACCCCTCCCTCGGCCACGCGCCCTGCCGAGGGCCATCCTCGCCAAGCTCTCCATTGGGGCGCTCCCCATCGTCTCCTTGGGCGGCTGGCGTAGGAGGGCTGGAGAAGGCGAAGAAGGCGGGTGGCGACCGCCAAGCCGGAGTACACAGGCACCGACGCCTTCATCGTGTATTGCAGGCCCGCTGCCTCGTCTTCCAGCTCCTTTCCCGGCACAAAGATGTTCTCTTGGTGCCTTCTGCTCCTCGTACCTTGCCTAGGCGCTCCTTTTGCCCTCCTACTATCCTGTTCCACCTTCTGAGGAGAGGGACAAGAAAGGGATTACGGGCACCTTATCTCTTTTTAGTTTGTAAGCCTGCGGGCACTTGTTAATTTTAGGACTTGTAATCCCCTTGCTCATGTTTTTAATTCCGTATGAACTGTACCTGTATGGGATGTTTTTAATGAAAAAGGGTGCTTGCCGGGTTCTTTGTGCGTGAGCAAGGCCCATGCCAAGGACGAATCCTTGTTATTTTCAAGATAAACATTGTCGCCCGGCAACAGGCCTTGCCGTCCCCCCACTTCAGTCGACCATTCTCGCACTCTTGGCGGAGGCAGGGGCGAAGTAGAGTTAGGCCCCTTGTTCATCTCCTCGCTACCGCGACTACGACCAAATTCCGGCCCAGGAGATAGCTCTTGGGTACAAGAAAAGGGGAGCACGGTGGTTTAAGAATATAAACAAGGTTTCACATGTCCCAGTCCTATACGGAAATGCATAACAGGGGGATGAAAAGACTTATCTGAATCCGCAGCCCCCGGCAACCTTGGCTTGCCATGGTTGGATCCTTGTGTCTTCAGCCCCCGGCTGTCTTGGCTTGCTGGGGCCGGAGTGCCGGTCCGTTCCCTTTCTCCCAAGCGGCTCGGCAGAAGTGTCCATGTGCCCTGCGAACCAAAGGGAACAGAAAGACGCACACTCGACCTCTAGGCTAGGGGTTAGTCGCCGCTAAGCACTATCAACCATAACCAAGGGAGAGACTTAACCTAGCATGCATGCTATAACTTAGGGCACCAGCGCTTCATTTATTTATGCTCAGGGTCTGCGCCTGGCTTTGTATAGAGGGTTACATGCCTTGCCGGCAAAGCTTGTACAAAAGGGTGGCTTGCCGGGAGGCCCGGCAACCGCACCTTATGGGTAAAACTTGCGAAGATGTTCGATGTTTCAGGAGTTGCTCACTGGGACAGCATCTTCGGTCTCCTGGCGGACCGCGCCGGGCCTGGTGACTCGTATTACCCGATAAGGGCCTTCCCACTTCGGCGTCAACTTGTTGGAATTCTTGGCCGACTGAACATGCCGAAGAACAAGGTCGCCTTCCTCAAAGCTTCGGGCATGAACCTTGTGGCTATGGTAGCGGTGCAAGGCTTGCTGGTAGCATGCTGCTCTCACAGCCGCCCGAAGATGATCTTCCTCAAGGAGTGTTGCGTCATCTTGCCGCAGTTGCTCTTGCTCAAGCTCGTCATAAGCGAGCACTTGAGGTGACCCGTATGTGAGTTCCATGGGGAGAACTACTTCTGCCCCATATACCAGGGCAAAGGGTGTCTGACCGGTGGCTCGATTTGGCGTCGTTCTGATCGACCAAAGAACCGCCGGCAACTCATTAATCCAGCGCCTTCCACTCTTGTGCAGCCTGTCAAAAGTCTTTGTCCTCAGGCCTCGCAATACTTTAGCATTTGCGGGGGGGGGGGGGGGGGGGGGGGGGGGGGGGGGGGGGGGGGGGGGGGGGGGGGGGGGGGGGGGGGGGGGGGGGGGGGGGGGGGGGGGGGGGGGGGGGGGGGGGGGGGGGGGGGGGGGGGGGGGGGGGGGGGGGGGGGGGGGGGGGGGGGGGGGGGGGGGGGGGGGGGGGGGGGGGGGGGGGGGGGGGGGGGGGGGGGGGGGGGGGGGGGGGGGGGGGGGGGGGGGGGGGGGGGGGGGGGGGGGGGGGGGGGGGGGGGGGGGGGGGGGGGGGGGGGGGGGGGGGGGGGGGGGGGGGGGGGGGGGGGGGGGGGGGGGGGGGGGGGGGGGGGGGGGGGGGGGGGGGGGGGGGGGGGGGGGGGGGGGGGGGGGGGGGGGGGGGGGGGGGGGGGGGGGGGGGGGGGGGGGGGGGGGGGGGGGGGGGGGGGGGGGGGGGGGGGGGGGGGGGGGGGGGGGGGGGGGGGGGGGGGGGGGGGGGGGGGGGGGGGGGGGGGGGGGGGGGGGGGGGGGGGGGGGGGGGGGGGGGGGGGGGGGGGGGGGGGGGGGGGGGGGGGGGGGGGGGGGGGGGGGGGGGGGGGGGGGGGGGGGGGGGGGGGGGGGGGGGGGGGGGGGGGGGGGGGGGGGGGGGGGGGGGGGGGGGGGGGGGGGGGGGGGGGGGGGGGGGGGGGGGGGGGGGGGGGGGGGGGGGGGGGGGGGGGGGGGGGGGGGGGGGGGGGGGGGGGGGGGGGGGGGGGGGGGGGGGGGGGGGGGGGGGGGGGGGGGGGGGGGGGGGGGGGGGGGGGGGGGGGGGGGGGGGGGGGGGGGGGGGGGGGGGGGGGGGGGGGGGGGGGGGGGGGGGGGGGGGGGGGGGGGGGGGGGGGGGGGGGGGGGGGGGGGGGGGGGGGGGGGGGGGGGGGGGGGGGGGGGGGGGGGGGGGGGGGGGGGGGGGGGGGGGGGGGGGGGGGGGGGGGGGGGGGGGGGGGGGGGGGGGGGGGGGGGGGGGGGGGGGGGGGGGGGGGGGGGGGGGGGGGGGGGGGGGGGGGGGGGGGGGGGGGGGGGGGGGGGGGGGGGGGGGGGGGGGGGGGGGGGGGGGGGGGGGGGGGGGGGGGGGGGGGGGGGGGGGGGGGGGGGGGGGGGGGGGGGGGGGGGGGGGGGGGGGGGGGGGGGGGGGGGGGGGGGGGGGGGGGGGGGGGGGGGGGGGGGGGGGGGGGGGGGGGGGGGGGGGGGGGGGGGGGGGGGGGGGGGGGGGGGGGGGGGGGGGGGGGGGGGGGGGGGGGGGGGGGGGGGGGGGGGGGGGGGGGGGGGGGGGGGGGGGGGGGGGGGGGGGGGGGGGGGGGGGGGGGGGGGGGGGGGGGGGGGGGGGGGGGGGGGGGGGGGGGGGGGGGGGGGGGGGGGGGGGGGGGGGGGGGGGGGGGGGGGGGGGGGGGGGGGGGGGGGGGGGGGGGGGGAGCCCCACCATCAGGCTATGGACGCGAGCAAATGTCTTCCATCCACGACGGAGATACATAACATGCGGAGCGGGGAAATCGACGTCGACCCATGTACCACCGGTCCCGCAGCCCCTCATGTGCAATCTGAGGGTCTGGGGCGGATCGAGCTCCATGGGGGGGGGGGGGGGGGGGGGGGGGGGGGGGGGGGCAAGCTCCATCTCCTCAGCGAAGGGGGTGGGGAGACGGAGACGACGACGCGGTGGCCGGCGCAGCCTGATGAAGAACTCATGGGGCTGGTCCCCGACGAGACCCTCCATCGCGGGAGGCACCGCTGGCGGAGGCACGGCCGCCGCACCACCTCGTCCCCCTCTCCCCCGACCGCCGTGGCAACCTCGGGGGGGGGGGCCCCCTCCCGCTTCCTCTCATGGCTGGCTCCGCCGCCACGGGTTCGTAGGAAGGAGGGACGCGCTGACGAGCAGCAACCCTCGCCGCCACCGTCGAAGGCCCAACACCTTCTCTCGCCATGGCAGGTGGAAGAAAGAAGCGAAGGTGGAGGAGGATGGATGCTGAAGGAATGTGGGACAACGCCCCGCTCCTCACTCCTTATAAAGGGGCGGGGTCGAGGCTCGGCCGCCCCACTCAGCCAATCCAGCCGTCGGAGGTGCAGGGAATCAGGACCGACCCGCTGCCCCAATCAGCGATGGCCCGGTTTCCCGCCTCCAACGCCCGCCACTTGCATGAAGGACACATGGCGAGCGAGCAGGGTCGAGGGGGGGGGGGGGGGGGGGGGGGGGGGGGGGGGGGGGGGGGGGGGGGGGGGGGGGGGGGGGGGGGGGGGGGGGGGGGGGGGGGGGGGGGGGGGGGGGGGGGGGGGGGGGGGGGGGGGGGGGGGGGGGGGGGGGGGGGGGGGGGGGGGGGGGGGGGGGGGGGGGGGGGGGGGGGGGGGGGGGGGGGGGGGGGGGGGGGGGGGGGGGGGGGGGGGGGGGGGGGGGGGGGGGGGGGGGGGGGGGGGGGGGGGGGGGGGGGGGGGGGGGGGGGGGGGGGGGGGGGGGGGGGGGGGGGGGGGGGGGGGGGGGGGGGGGGGGGGGGGGGGGGGGGGGGGGGGGGGGGGGGGGGGGGGGGGGGGGGGGGGGGGGGGGGGGGGGGGGGGGGGGGGGGGGGGGGGGGGGGGGGGGGGGGGGGGGGGGGGGGGGGGGGGGGGGGGGGGGGGGGGGGGGGGGGGGGGGGGGGGGGGGGGGGGGGGGGGGGGGGGGGGGGGGGGGGGGGGGGGGGGGGTGGCCAAGGCAACGCCAAGACCAAAGATACCAAAGAGCGAGAGGGCAAGGTGGACTCCCCCGGTAAGGCCCTTGCCGGGGCAGCCTCCGCGGCCCCGGCAAGAGCCTTGCCGGGGCAACTTGCCCGATGCTAACAGAGCGAGCCACCCTTGAGCCCACGGGTTCCAACTCAACCAACCACATTGGAACTAAGGCTCGGGAGGCACCTCCGTGGTAGCATGCAAATCTTTGTCAAGACCATAGAGATATGAGATCAGATGAGAACACGAAGACGGCGACCCTCGGCGGGATCCTTGCCGAGGAGATCCACAAGACCCCCGGCAAGCGCCTTGCCGGGGACGACTGCAACGCCATGGCAAGACCCTTACCGGGCCCCAGGCAAGGCCCTTGCCGAGGGCGTCAGCGGGGCCACAGCCAGGCCCGCGTCGACTAAGACTCCACCGCCGTCCCCAAGCAGCTGCTAGCTCAACCAGCTGGGTAGGCACCTGCGTGGCGGCATGCAGATCTTCGTGAAGACCCTACCACCGCGCCACCTCAGCTGCCTGCCTGCCTGCATGGCGCCGCATGCACCGCTGGCCTGGGCGCGTGTCAAAGCAAGGCGAGGTGGCAACGGACGGGACGGGCCTCATTCCCGTCCCCAATAAAGCTAAGGGACACCTAAGCTACGCATTAAATGCGTCTTGTCCTGTAACACGAGCGATAAGCTCGCAACACTGTAGGCCTTTCCACCTCCTGTGTGCCACTGTGGCAGCCCCTTTCGACTATAAAAGGAGGCCCTTGGCATACTGGAGAGGGATTCGGCTCTTTTGAACTACGCAGCCACCATAGCTAGTTCGAGAGCTCAAGAACTCTCTCAAATACACACCAAAGCAGGACTAGGGTATTACGCATCCTCGCGGCCCGAACCTGGGTAAATGATCCTTGTGTTGACTGCTAATCCTGCTCTTCTCACAACCCCGCGCCCCGGCAACCGTAGTAGGGATTCTTGTGATCCCATAGGTGTCGTTTCCCACCGACACCCCAAGGACCCCTTAGTCCATGAATCCCTCAATTACCGTACCACTCTGATGCGGAACATGCTCTGGTCGACCTACGAGGTCCAGTAGTAACTTGATCCGAAGTTTCATCATCATCATTAGCTTCCTCTCCAGTTGGTGTAGGCATCACTGGAACCGGTTTCTCTGATGTGCTACTTTCCAATTTGAGAGTAGGTACAATTACCTCATCAAGTTCTACTTTCCTCCCACTCACTTCTTTCGAGAGAAACTCTTTCTCTAGAAAGGATCCATTCTTGGCAACAAAGATCTTGCCTTCGGATCTGTGGTAGAAGGTATACCCAATTGTTCCCTTAGGGTATCCTATGAAGACGCACTTCTCCGATTTGGGTTTGAGCTTATCAGGCTGAAGCCTTTTGACATAAGTGTCGCATCCCCAAACTTTAAGAAACGACAACTTAGGTTTCTTGCCAAACCATAGTTGATACGATTTCATCTCAATGGATTTAGACGGTGCCCTATTTAATGTGAATGCGGCTGTCTCTAATGAATAACCCCAAAACGATAGTGGGAAATCGGTAAGACATCATAGAACGCACCATATCTAATAAAGTATGGTTGCGACTTCGGACACACCATTGCGCTGTGTTGTTCCATGTGGCGTGAGTTGTGGAACAATTCCACATTGTTTCAAATGAAGGCCAAACTTGTAACTCAAATATTCGCCTCCGCGATTAGATCATAGAAACTTTATTTTCTTGTTACGATCATTCTCTAGTTCACTCTGAAATTCCTTGAACTTTTCAAATGTTTTAGACTTGTGTTTCATCAAGTCGATATATCCATACCTACTCAAATCATCTGTGAAGGTCAGAAAATTACGATACCCGTCGCACGCCTCAACACTCATCGGACTGCATACATCGGTATGTATTATTTCCAATAAGTCATTAGCACACTCCATTGTTCCGGACAACGGAGTTTTAGTTATCTTGCTCATGAGGCATGGTTCACAAGTATCAAATGATTCATAATCAAGTGATTCCAAAAGCCCATCCACATGGAGTTTCTTCATGTGCTTTACTCCAATATGACCTAAATGGCAGTGCCACATGTATGTTGCATCATCATTATCAACTTTGCATCTTTTGGCATCAATATTATGAATATGTGTATCACTACGATCGAGATTCAACAAGAGTAGACCATTCATCAAGGGTGCATGACCATAAAAGATATTACTCATATAAATAGAATAACCATTATTCTCTAATTTAAATGAATAACCATCTTGCAATAAACAAGAATCATATATAATGTTCATGCTCAAAGCTGGCACCAAATAACAATTATTGAGGTCTCAAACTAATCCCGAAGGTAGATGTAGAGGTAGCATGCCGACGGCGATAGCATCGACCTTGGAACCATTCCCGACGTGCATCGTCACCTCGTCCTTAGCCAATCTTTGTTTATTCTGTAGTTCTTGTTTTGAGTTACAAATATGAGCAACCGAACCAGTATCAAATACCAAGGCGCTACTACGAGCATTAGCAAGGTACACATCAATAACATGTATATCAAATATACCTTTGTTCACTTTGCCATCCTTCTTATCCGCCAAGTATTTGGGGCAGTTCCGCTTCTAGTGACCATTTCCTTGGAAGTAGAAGCACTCAGTTTAAGGCATGGGTCCAGCTTTGGGCTTCTTCATGGGAGCGGCAACTTGCTTGCCATTCTTCCTGAACCTTTCTTTCCCTTGCCCTTTTTCTTGAAACTGGTGGTCTTGTTAACCATCAACACTTGATGCTCCTTCTTGATTTCTACCTCCGCGGCCTTTAGCATTGCGAAGAGCCCGGGAATTTTTTTCGTCATCCGTTGCAAATTATAGTTCATCATGAAGCCTTTGTAGCTTGGTGGCAGTGACTGAAGAACTCTGTCAATAACGCTCTCAACGGGAAGATCAGTCAACAGCTGAGTCAAGTGGTTATGATACCCAGACATTTTGAGTATGTGTTCACTGACAGAACTGTTATCCTCCATCTTACAGCTATAGAACTTGTTGGGGACTACATATCTCTCAACCCGGGCATTAGCTTGAAACATCAACTTCAGCTCTTGGAACATCTAATATGCTCCATGATGTTCAAAACATCTTTGAATTCCCGGTTCTAGGCCGTAAAGCATGGCACACTGAACTATCGAGTAGTCATAAGATCGAGTCTGCCAGACGTTCATAACATCTGCAGTAGCTCCTGCGGCTGGTCTGTCCCCTAGGGTGCATCAAGGACATAATTCTTCTATGCAGCAATGAGGATAATCATCAAGTTACGGACCTAGTCTGTGTAGTTGCTACCATCATCTTTCAACTTAGCTTTCTCTAGGAACACATTAAAATTCAGGGGAACGGTAGCATGGGCCATGATCTACAACATAGATATGCAAAAACTATTAAGACTAAGTTCATGATAAATTGAGTTCAATTAATCAAATTTCTAATGAACTCCCACTTAAATAAACATCCCTCAAGTTATCTAAGTGATACATGGTCCAAATCGACTAAGCCATGTCCGATCATCACGTGAGATGGGGTAGTCATTAATGGTGAACATCTCTAAGTTGATCATATCTTCTATATGACCCACGTTCGACCTTTTGGTCTCCAGTGTTCCGAGACCATGTCTGTACATGCAAGGCTCGACAAGTTTAACCAAAGTATTTTGCATGAGCAAAACTGTCTTACACCCGTTGTATGTGAACGTAGAGCCTATCACTTTCGATCATCACGAGGTGCTTCGAAACGACGAACATTGGCAACGGTGCATACTCGGGGAGAACACTTTTATCTTGAAATTTTAGTGAAGGGATCATCTTATAATGTTGCCGCCGTTCTAAGCAAAATAAGATGCATAAAGGATAAACATCACATGCAATCAAAATTTGTGACATGATATGGCTATCATCATCTTGTGCTTTTGATCTCCATCTCCAAAGCATCATCATGATCTCCATCGTCACCGGCTCGACACCTTGATCTCCATCGTTCCGTCGGGGCCGTCTCACCAACTATTGCTTCTACAACTATTGCTAACGCATAGCGATAAAGTAAATCAATTACATGGTGCTTGAATTTCATACAATAATTAAGAGACAACCCTAAGGCTCCTGCCGGTTGTCGATATTACAAAACATGATCATCTCATACAACAATGTATATCACATCACGTCTTGACCATATCACATCACAACATGCCCTGCAAAAACAAGTTAGACGTCATCTACTTTGTTGTTGCAAGTTTTACGTGGCTGCTACAGGCTTCTAGCAAGAACCGTTCTTTAACTACGCAAAAACCACAATAGTGATTATCAAGTTTGTTGTTTTAACCTTCTTCAAGGACCGGCCGTAGTTCAAATTTGGTTCAACTAAAGTAGGAGAAACAGACACCCGCCAGCGACCTTTATGCAAAACAAGTTGCATGTCAGTCGGTGGAACCAGTCTCATGTGTGTGGACATGTAAGGTTGGTCCGAGCCACTTCATCCCACAATGTCGCCGAATCAAAATAAGACGTTGGTGGTAAGCAGTATGACTATCACCACCCACAACTCCTTTGTCTTCTACTCATCCATATCATCTACGCATAGACCTGGCTCGGATGCCACTGTTGGGGAATGTTGCATGGAAAACAACATTTTTCTATGCACACGCAATATCTATCCATGGAGATGCATAGCAACGAGAGGGGAGAGTGTGTCTACGTACCCTCGTAGACCGTAAAGTAGGAGTGTTTATTAACGCGGTTGTGACAAGTACCGAACGTACGACACCTCCGCGTTCAGCACACGTTCAGCTCGATGACGTCCTCGCCTTCTTGATCCAGCAAGGCGGGTGAAGTAGTAGATGAGTTTCGGCAGCACGACAACGCGGTCACGGTGATGGTGAACTCATTCTCGCAGGGCTTCGCCGGGCACTGCAGAAAACAAGACGGAGGAATAAACCATGGAGAGGGGCGCCACACACGGCTAAGAGATTGTCATGGTTAAGTGTGGCACCCCCTCCCTCATATATATAGGTGGGGAGGGGAGGCAGCCAGGGGCATGCTAAGGGTGGCCGCCAGCCCGCTTGGGCTCCTTCCCTGTACCCCCCCCCCCTTTGTCTGTCGGTATGTTACTTGCCCGAGATTCAATCGTCGGTATCTTCATACCTAGTTCAATCTCGTTACCGGCAAGTCTCTTTACTCGTTCCATAATACATCATCTCGTAACTAACTCCTTAGTCACTTTGCTTGAAAGCTTCTTGTGATGTGTATTACCGAGAGGGCCCAGAGACCTCTCCGATACACGGAGTGACAAATCCTAATCTCGATCCATGCCAACTCAACAGACACCTTCGGAGATACCTGTAGAGCATCTTTATGATCACCTGGTTACGTTGTGACATTTGATAGCACACAAGGTATTCCTCCGGTATCCTGGAGTTGCATGATCTCATAGTCGAAGGAATATGTATTTGACATTAAGAAAGCAATAGCAATAAACTAAATGATGATATGCTAAGCTAGCGGAGGGGTCTTGTCCGTCACATCATTCTCCTAATGATGTGATCCCGTTATCAAGTGACAACACATGCCAATGGTTAGGAAACCATAACCATCTTTGATCAACGCACTGGTATGCGTCGGTGCTATACGAATGGTTTTTAACCCCTTTCCGCGACGACATTTGGAAGCGTCGCCAAGTGAGTGTGGGCGATAGGGGGGGTCCTTCCCACATGACCCAGAAATCGTCAGGGATAGGCCCTCCTAGGACACCAAATGAGCTCGTGTGCGATCGGGTGAGGCATCGAAACCCAATCATTTCCGTAGGTATGTACATCCCATACGGTGAATCCCAGAAAAACATTTCCGTAGGTATGTATATCACACACAGTCAATCCAAGGAATACATTTCCGTTGTTATGTACATCCCACACAGTTAATCCAGGGAAAACGTTTGCGTTCTTATGTACATTCCACACAGTCAATCCAGGGAAAATGTTTCTGTTCGTATGTACATCCCACACAGTTTTATGTGTAGGCTCGTGTGTGAAAGGTGTAACTATCACACACGCTCTGCCTTGGTTAACTATTTGCTTTTATCAACTACATCACACACGATCTGATGAAGAAAACTGTGTGGCATTGGGCTATCCATCACAAGCGCTTTTACTGCTAGAACCGTTTGCAAAGTTCCATGACAAATTTAGCAGGTTTATTACTTTACAATTAATAATTCCAGTATTACGCAAATTCACATTTCATATCGAACAGCTGTTTGCCAATTTCATATCAGGCACATAAATATATTATAACATCACAGTATGATAGCTACATGAAAACAGCACAGTACAACATATAGCTAGTTCAACTTCATAAGAACAATATTCATTTCCCTAATCGAGATCATCCAGGCTCGTCTTATCCACCTCTGCTTTCAGTTCAGTAAGAACCTGTTTTGCACTGGCCAACTGGGAAAGTGCCTCCTCCTTCGCCAACACCATCTTAGCAAAGTCTGATTTAAAAAATCTGAGCTAATTCTCCACCTTCCTCTTTTTATCCCGCATCTTCAAATATTCTTCAGCGTTGACAACACTTTCTCTGTTCTCTTCCTCATACATGCTCCAGAGCTTCGCTAGGCATATCTTCAAAGATTGTGGCCACTCTTGATCAACCCACTCCAAGTAAGAACACTTCCGTTCATCCTATAATAATTAAAACTAGATCAGCAACAATTGTAGGGGAAATGGGTTTATAGCAACATAGAAAATCACCAATGCTTATTTTGAAAAACTGAAGAAACATGTTAATTATGACATATCTTCTCAAAAAGGTCAATGTGCAAATGAATTAATTGCTACTGAGACAACAACCACATTCTAGAACATCAGAAGCTATAATTAACTACAACAACACTACAAGTTCTTACTCATGACAATAAATAACAAATTGAACATTTTATGAGGAAGGTAAATATAACTGCAACAGCATAGCGATAGTGTTTGGATGACAGCAAATTGATAATAATAGGTGTGTACATGCACAACTTTAGTAACATAGAACTAATAGCACTAAGGCCGTCCACTATGTATGCCAAAACTGGTGTAAAGACAAATGTTGCTACATCTCGCACCGGTGCCCTACACTGGCGAGCCGATGCAGCGGAAAAAATCAGGGACCTGGACTCCGGAGCACGTAGTTGCTCCGATGCCCAGTTCCTCCGTGCCATAAAGATTTAGTATTTTACTGCTTGGCTGCTCGGATGTGTGGACCAAAGTGGGCTACACAAACTACTGAAGCGGTGCCAAATAATTTTCTAATGGCACCACTGACGAGATGGCAACAATTTTAGATACTAGGTACAAACTATGACATTGTCTTGGGATGCGTTTGGTTGAAGGTGTGGTATGAATGGGTTGGGACCATGACAGTGTCTGAATCACATCTAACAAATGATTTGTAACAATGAAAGAGCGTCTAACCTTCTCTGCACATGCCAGAGACTTCCTCCACTGTCCACAGATTCAAATGCAACTAGCTTCACACATGGAGATTGATGGTGACAACGAGCAGATAGATCTTCAGCCACCCCGCTCCATTCGTTGCCACTGATGGTCCTAGGGAGCTACAAGAGGGAGAAATGACTCAAATCGACCGCCGTGTAAAAATCCTACATTCGAAGTCATAGCCCGAGAGAGAGAAGAGAGGCATACCCGGGTGGTGAAGGAGTCGTCACTGGAGGAGGAATTGCTGGAGAGGTCTTTGAAGAAGACCATGGCGACCCCGGCGGTAGGATGCGAGATGGCGAGAGCGAGGAAGAGGATATAGTTTAGGAAGGAAGGAAGGAAGGAAGGAGGAAACATGGGAAATGTGACTTGTGGTCGGGGAGAAAAGGGAGTGGGGAAGGGGGGTGGGGTAGATATTTTTGCGGTAGGCCAAAATTTTGGAAATGTGGAGGGAAACTTTGCGTGCGGTGCCGCCGGACCATTCACTTTGAACGATTGTGTGCATCACAAATGATTCTTCTTCTTTATGTGCATGGGATGAGTTTGATAATTCAAATTTTGGTGGAAATTTCCCTGGGTACGTCATTGCATAATTTAACATCGCTTGCTAATTTGGGCACACAAAAGAGCGTACAGTAGACATACCACACTTACTGAATCAAGCAATTTTAGTAATTAAACAGAGCCAGTTGACCAAAACATTGCTCTAACAAAAGACCAGCATTAAAAACAAAGCCTAAGTACGCATAATTTTAACAAATCCGCCACCACGCCGGCCTATGCATGACCGGCGTGAGATGAGACGTCGATGACTTTTCCTGGCGACATGCCACCGTTGGTGGACTCCGCGTCCCCCCTGGTGAAGTCGACCGCGTCCTCATCCTCGTCCTCGTCCTCGTCCTTGTCCTTGGCGCCGCCCTCAAGGTTGTAGTATTCATAGTAGTGGTTGCGCCAGAGCTCGCGTTGGTACTCCACCGCCGATTCCTCGATGGACAGACTCTTCTCGACCTTGACCTCGGCCACGCGCAACTCCTCCTCCCGGCACTCCTCGATCTCTGCCGCCTCCTACATCTCCAGCTCCCGCTCGGCGACCTCATGACGAAGCAGGTGCTCCATGGCCACCGCCGCCTTTTTGGACGTTGGTTGCATGCTGGAGTCCGAGGTGGCCTGGAATATCTTAGCGTGTGCATCCTGTATCTTGGCGTGGATGGCCTCGACCCGGGCCAGGGCGACATCGGCGGCACGGACGGCAGCTCGAGCGCTCTCGGCGTTTGCAGCCGTCGTCGCAGCAGCTGCTGCAGCCGTCTCGGCTCCTGCAGCTACCCTGTTAGCTGGTGCAGACGCCCTCACTGCGGAAAGCCGCCGCACTCAATGCGGATGTGGCGGCACTCTCGGCATAGGCGGTCGCGCTCTCGGCGCAGGCGGCGGCGCTCGGGGGGGACGCGGCCATCGGGTCGCGCTCTCGGCGCAGGCGGCGGCGCTCGGGGGGGACGCGGCCATCGTACGTGCCTTCATGAAGCGTTTCCACGGTGTCATCCTTGCAAGAAGGGGGTGCGGGAATGGGGATCGAGATTCGGGGATTCGGGGGTTGCCGGCACTGGAGCAGACGAGCCGGCGAAGCTTAAGGAGGGAGACTTAAATAGACCCAGATATTTTCATCGCAAACGGTTCCTAGAAAACAACTGTGTGTGACGTTGTAGATATTTTTTATTAGCTGTGAAAGACGAATTTGGAGTAAAGTGGCAACGGATGGTGTTTTAAATGAATGAGAAATTTTGTAGTACTAATACAACTGTCATGTGAAATTTTGGAAAATTTCAGGGGTCATTTGAACTTTTAAGACATTTAAGTGATTTTCTAGCCATTTAATGACCGTAATTGAAATTTGAACGACATGTACATGCAACAGATAACCATAACGGCTTGAAAAGTCATATTTTGTGTACTTGTGTGCGATTTAATTCCATGTGCAGTAAATTGGAAGGATTTTTCAAACATATTGGTCTAACGGCTATGACACAATTAAGCATGGAGTGCCATGGCATTTAAATTCCAAAAAATTAAAAAAAATCGGAAACACATGAGACCTTGGTTGATGTAATGTCATGGCACCAAGATGATCTAGTAAAAAATTTGGCATGTGTGACGAAAGTTTGGACACACACCCCTCACAAACCGGAGCAACTCACTAGAAGGCTCGTGGTTCCGAGAGGGAACAATGCATGCTTGATGACGAACGGGAGATAGCTTCCTCTTACAGCCTTCAAATTTTTTCTACGTGTAACGTGCACTAATACAACTGTCATGTGAAAATTTGGAAAATTTCAGGGGTCATTTGACCTTTTGAAGACATTTAAGTGCTTTTCTAGCCATTTAATGACCGTAATTCAAATTTGAACTACATCTACATGCAATGGCTAACCATAACGGTTTGAAAAATCATATTTGTGTACTTGTGTGCGAGTTAATTCCATGTGCAGTAAATTAGAAGGAATTTTCAAACATATTTGTCTCACGACATGGACACATGCATACGTATGCATGGAGTGCCATGGCATTTAAATTCCAAAAAATTAAAAAAATATCAGAAACACATGAAACCTTGGTTGATGTAATGTCATGCCACCAAGATGATGTGGTAAAAACATTGGCATGTTTGACGAAAGTTTGGACACACACCCCTCACAAACCGGAGCAACTCACTAGAAGGCTCGTGGTTCCGAGAGGGAACAATGCATGTTTGATGACGAACGGGAGATAGCTTCCTCTTACGGCCTTCAAATCTTTTCTACGTTTAACGTGCACTACTACAACTGTAATGTGAAAATTAGGAAAATTCTATGGGTCATTTGACCTTTTAAAGACATTTAAGTGATTCTAGCCATTTATTGACCATAATTGAAATTCGAACTACATCTACATGCAACGGCTAACCATAACGGTTTGAAAAATCATATTTGTGTACTTGTGTGCGAGTTAATTCCATGTGCTGTAAATTAGAATGAATTTTCAAACATCTTGGTCTCACGACATGGACACATGCATATGTATGCATGGAGTGCCATGGCATTTTAATTCCAAAAAATTAAAAACTGATCAGAAAAACATGAAACCTTGCTTGATGTAATGTCATGCCACCAAGATGATGTGGAAAAAAAATTGGCATGTTTGACAAAAGTTTGGACACACACTCTCACAAACTGGAGCAACTGACTAGAAAGCTCGTGGTTCCGAGAGGGAACAATGCATGTTTGATGACAAACAGGAGATAGCTTCCTCTTACGGCCTTCAAATTTTTTCTACGTTTAACGTGCACTACTACAACTGTACTGTGAAAATTTGGAAAATTCTAGCGGTCATTTGACCTTTCAAAGACATTTAAGTGATTTTCTAGCCATTTAATGACCGTAATTCAAATTTAAACTACGTCTACATGCAATGGCTAACCATAACGGTTTGAAAAATCATATTTGTGTACTTGTGTGTGAGTTAATTCCATGTGCAGTAAAATAGAAGGAATTTTCAAACATATTGGTCTCACAGCATGGGCACATGTATAGAGTGCCATGGCATTTTAATTCCAAAAAATTAAAAAATGATCAGAAAAACATGAAACCTTGCTTGATGTAATGTCATGCCACCAAGATGATGTGGTAAAAAAATTGGCCTGTTTGACGAAAGTTTGGACACACCCCCCTCACAAACCAGAGCAACTCACTAGAAGGTTCGTGGTTCCGAGAGGGAACAATGCATGTTTGGTGACGAACG
Organism: Thinopyrum obtusiflorum; assembly: GCA_036873465.1. Classification (NCBI taxonomy): domain Eukaryota; kingdom Viridiplantae; phylum Streptophyta; class Magnoliopsida; order Poales; family Poaceae; genus Thinopyrum; species Thinopyrum obtusiflorum. The sequence continues at coordinate 62,422 of JAAAWM010011746.1, read as the reverse complement.
GGAGATAGCTTCCTCTTACGGCCATCAATTTTTTTTCTACGTTTAACGTGCACTAATACAATTGTCATGTGAAAAGTTGGAAAATTTCAGGGGTCATTTGACCTTCTAAAGACATTTAAGTGATTTTCTTGCCATTTAATGACCTTAACAAATTTGAACTACATATACATGCAATGGTGAACCATAACGGTTTGAAAATTCATATTTTTGTGTACTTGTGTGCGAGTTAAAAAATCATCAGACAATGTAAATATCTAGTGTTCAAAAAAGAAAATGTAAAGATCTGGCAAGACAACCGGCCCCCTACACGATTGGCACTCTATCTCGTGGCTCGAGGTTTGGTAGGTGAGTGGCGGGGATCATTAATCAGACACGGTTCTGTATTAGAAACCGTCAGCTATTATGTTCACACACGGATTTTGCTGCGGGAATCGTGTGTAATTCAAACTACAGTACTCGTAAATTCCGGCGACCGGCGTGTGTACTGTTCCCGTCGATCTAGATTCCAGCCGCCAATAAATACTACCTTGCTCACGTCATCCCACCTGCATTCTCATCTACATCCTCCCCTCGCTCGCCCTCTCTCTCTCTCTCAAATCTCTGCCATGGCACCGCCGGTCTACCCACGCGCCGACAAGGAGTCGCTGCCCCGCGAGGATGCTCGCTCGAATAGCTGCGACGAGGACCCCTATGCGTCGCCGAGCGAGGTTGCGCCGGACCCCCCAACTTTGGATTGGTTTTGGGACCAGTATAATCTTTGTCTGTGGAAGTCGCTGCCGCAGGCTGAGAAAGCCAGGTGATAACCCACAAGTATAGGGGATCAATTGTAGCCTCTTTCGATAAGTAAGAGTGTCGAACCCAACGAGGAGCTAAAGGTAGAACAAATATTCCCTCAAGTTCTATCGACCACCGATACAACTCTACGTACGCTTAACGTTCGCTTTATCTAGAACAAGTATGAAACTAGAAGTACTTTGTAGGTGTTTTTGGATAGGTTTGCAAGATAATATAGAGCGCGTAAATAAAAAGTAGGGGCTGTTTAGATATAGACACAACTAAATTAGTTTTAGTAGAGAGCTTTTTGTCACGAGAAAGTTATTTGTCCCTAGGCAATCGATAACTAGACCGGTAATCATTATTGCAATTTTATATGAGGGAGAGGCATAAGCTAACATACTTTCTCTACTCGGATCATATGCACTTATGATTGGAACTCTAGCAAGCATCCGCAACTACTAAAGATCATTAAGGTAAAACCCAACCATAGCATTAAAGCATCAAGTCCTCTTTATCCCATACGCAAACAACCTACTTACTCGGGTATATGCTTCTGTCACTCACGCCACCCACCATAAGCAAATCATGAACATATTGCAAACCCTATAGCGGGGATCCCTCACGCTTGCGCGACACGGAGAGCATCATAGGACAACACCAATAATAAAACATGCAACTCAAACCAATCACGATCATCAATTAACCCATAGGACAAAACGGATCTACTCAAACATCATAGGATAGCCACACATCATTGGGAAATAATATATAGCGTTGAGCACCATGTTTAAGTAGAGAGTACAGCAGGTAAAAGAGGGGTTACACCGCTGCATAGAGGGGGGGAAGAGTTGGTGATGATGGCGGTGAAGTTGTTGGTGAAGATTGCGGTGATGATGATGGCCCCCGGTGGCACTCCGGCGGCACCGGAAGCGAGGGGGAGAGAGCCCCCTCCTTATTCTTCCTTGCCCTCCTCCCTAGATGGGAGAAGGGTTTCCCCTCTGGTCCTCGGTCTCCATGGCGTGGGAGGGGCGAGAGCCCCTCCGAGATTGGATCTGTCTCTCTGTCTCTCTCTGTTTCTGCGTTCTCAGATCTGGCCTTTCACCGTTTCTTTTATAACCGGAGATCCGTAACTCCGATTGGGCTGAATTTTGGACACGATCTCTATCCAGAAATTAGCTTTCTTGCGGCGAAAGAAGGGCTCCAACCTCCTTATGGGGTGGCCACGAGGGTCCAGGGCATGCCTGACCCCCTGGGGCGCGCCCCCCTGCCTCGTGGCCCCCTCGGGCATCGTATCGCGTTAATTCTTCTTCCCAAAAATAATAAATATTTCAAAAAAAAATCTCCGTCAGTTTTTATCCCGTTTGGACTCCGTTTGATATGGGTTTTCTGCGAAACAAAAAACATGCAACAGACAGGAACTGGCACTGGGCACTGGATCAATATGTTAGTCCCAAAAATAGTATAAAAAGTTGCCAAAACTATATGAAAGTTGTAAAATATTGGCATGGAACAATCAAAAATTATAGATACGACGGAGACGTATCAGCATCCCCAAGCTTAATTCCTGCTCGTCCTCGAGTAGGTAAATGATAAAAAAGATAATTTTTGATGTGGAATGCTACCTAGTATAATCTTGATCATGTAATCTAATCATGGCATGAATATTAAGACACGAGTGATTCAAAGCAATAGTCTATCATTTGACATTAAGACAATAATACTTCAAGCATCTTTCCCTAATAATAATAAAGCACGGATTGACTCCGTGGGCTCACCGTCACAATACGCTTCTTTCCGTGAGTTTACGCTTTCAGTTTGAATTTAAAACATATACGTGAGATGGTACTAACATATACGTCGGGTTCACCGTCGCGGACTTTTTGCCAAAAAAAACCCTCCATTCTAGGGCAATCAACCCGCAATTTATGATTAAGTGAAAACGATTCGCACGTTGTATCAGGCCTCGGCCTGCTATGTAAAAAACTCACCGGCGCGATCTGGTCTCCTCCTCTTCTCCCGACCGACCCCCTGTTCCTCCTCCTCTATGCTCGATCTCGATCCCCACGCATCTTCTTTCCGCCCCCGCTCTACTGCCAGAGACGACCACCCAGATCCCTCCATCTGCAGCCGGAGACGACCCCAAGCCCCTCCCAGTCATAAGCCGGAGGACAAGGCTCTAGATTCTATCGCCGAGGAGGAGCAGGCCGTTGAGGTGGAGGAGGAGGTCGCGGTGGTCTGGAGGAGGTCTGGGAGTACGTGGAGCCGTCGGAGGAGGCCGAGGTGTACCTGTGCAACCTTCCCTACGACGTCAGCAGCGAGCGCCTCGCACAGCTCTTCGATCAGGTCGGCGTCGTCGAAGTTTCCAAGGTGAGCAGGTCTTCCTATTAGACCATCTTCAACTATGGTTGCTAGCAAAAGGTGCTGGGATTTGTTTCCCAGTCAATCGGCAGTTGAGCCTCATCGCTGGATACAGCAAGCGCTTGGATATTTTCCTCTGCATGAGATAGAATACTGAAGGTGTTTGCAGTCTATAATTAGCGCCCTACTTAGCATCAAGCATTAAGAGAGGGCATTTAGATGATTTTAAATTTTACGATTTCGTATATATTTTCTAAATCTCTAAGCGTCTACACAGGCGACTCGCATTGTAGATGCTATTAGCCCGCTGCTGCTATCGTCCCTCTGTACACACATGCACATTTGCCTGATGAAGAGAATGCCTCAAATCATCAAACCCCTGATTATGTGTCGTGCTCTTGCAAGACTGAAACTGACACATTCGGTTCTGGATGTTAATGATGTTCGATTGAATGTGGTGATTGTGTCGTTGAAGCACACATGATGAGTGTTCATGCACAACTGAAGTTGGCACATTCAGTTCTGCATATATCGAACAACCTTCAAAACTTCTGAAAGCAAAGAGCAGGAGAACCATCCTCTAGGCTCTACTGTACCTCCCACAGATTATTTTACTTCCAAAACTTCTGATGAACACAGCAGGTTCCAATGCAATTTCACTTGACAGATGTTGTTATTCAGGTTGTCATCATACTATATCAGCTTCAAAGTTTATTTTTACTCTCAAGTAGTCAATATCTGAACCTGAACACTCAAACTACTGCAGGGGGAGGATTTCCACAGTATCCCTGGGCTGGTTAACCTATTTGGAATAGAATTCCCTGATTTGACGCCAAGCATTGGCAACTGCAGAATACATTGTCTCGAGGTACAATCCCACTTGATTCTCAAACAATCATTGATTCATGAATTGCAGCAGGGTGAACCCAAGATGTCCGGAGCCTCTCTTGTGAATCACATTGCTTACAATGATTTCATGATTGAGATCTCGGGATTTAACAGTTGTATTTTCTTGTTTCTTTTCTTTCCTTTTGGAGGAGAACAAGATGCATCTTTTAAAGGTGTGACTTTAGAAGTTTAGCTAAATAAACAGAATATATCTACTGCAAGTTGATGTATAGAAAAGTGGATCTTTGCATAGGTTTTGTATTATATATATAGTTAACTCGGTACTTCCTTTTCTTGATTTGGAGTGAGTGTGTTTGCTTGACTCAGCGTCCCTATGGTTTTGGGAGGGTCACCTGAATGCACTGTTAAGAGGTACACTCTTAACTGCTCTTGCGGAACTAGGCCATCAGGCTACCATAGATGTCCGTTGATTTAATCACCGTTGTCTGTGCTAGACGTTCACAGATCTGGATGCCTTTGCTTGCCAAATAAAAAATGAACAATAGTTATATTAGGAAGTTACACTAGCTTTGACGATCCGAGCATTCATGGAAATTTTTTCGGCATTGCCAACATATTGAGTACTTCAGTTGTAAGTCTGTAAGCAGTTCTCTTTGAAAGAGAAAAATGTGTACATGCTTCAGTGAATGGCCACCCCTTCTATTTTAGTAACGCTGCAATTCTTATTGGTACTTGCTAATCAGTATGGTTATTGGTCTGTAATCTTATTGTTTCTACGTTAATTCTTTGTACGTAGGCCGGATCAAGCCCATCGCCGATGCCACGGTCGCCGATCTGCCGTGCTGCTCCTCTCATGTGCGCCATTGACGCCGACGCTGCCCTGATCCTATTTTCCGCAGCCGCTGCCGTCGGCCTCCGCGTCCACGCGCCCCTTCGAACCTACTGGATGCAATCTCGCATTGCGCTTTCGTCCGCACTGTCTGGCACCACCTACGGACACAGAACGACGGATCAAGGTGCAATGACTTTGATCAGGCAACATACATGCTGCCCGCTCATCTCCCCGTGTTGCCGTTGGTAAGTATGGTGGCGTTCTCCATGCTTCTTTGAGTGCTTCTCTCTAAATTCGTTGGGGGCCAAAATCTGTACTAATTAAACTATATCCTTCCGGGTGTTTGATGAAATGCCCAACCACACCAACAACGCGAATTTAGACCTACATGATGGAATCAACGATGTAGCATGGCCTTCAGTCTTTTACAAGAGGTCAACCCAGTCCAAATAATTTAGCTATGTGCAGTACTATTGCCAATCATCTGTTTAGATGCTTTTTACATCAAAGAGGTGATTTTACACTAATTTTGATATGTGGTTACGATGATGGATAACATAAGAAGACATGTAGTTCAGGTCGCCATCAAGCACATCAGTCCTTTGAATGTTAAGCACATCAAATGTGTTAAGTTCCTGCATCAGCTCCAAGCAAGGCACTTCATGCCAGGAGTCAGGAGGCTACCAAGTCTTTAATAATAGAAAAAAAAATACTAGAAACTTATGTGTTCTATTTTTGTAGATCAGAATCCTAGACGCTGGCAGTTTATAAAATATTTCCGGAACCTCTGTTCTTTATATATATTTCTCAAACTAATTCTGCCATCGATTAGCAGCGACATCACCATGACATTTCCAAGCTTTGTCTTCCATTCTCAGGTCGATGATACCAGAAATTCTTGGGAGTTCTTTCGAATCGAAAGATCAGGAAATAAGCTTGTGGTGACTTTATGAGGTTTTGGCATTGGACAATTTGGAACTTCGGATTGGCAGAGAGCTAGAGACCCCGGAGCTCTGAAGGATGTTGAATTTGAGAACGGAAATTATTGTTTTTAAATAATATTTGCTTCTTTCATTTGGAAAAGTTAGCATTGTTGGGAGCTCGATGTTGCAGTGGGCCTTGACAGTGGCAAGCTGGGAGCTGGAGAAGTAGATGGCGTCGTCGACAAGGGCCGTCATGGCCTCCACCCACGCCCTCTTGCAGGTGGACTGCTGCTCATAGATGCGGCGGTTCGGGCTCTTGCAGCAAAATCTACAGCACCCTCTGGACGAACTGCAGGTAGGCCAGGTCTTAGACGAGGATCAGACAACGACCACCGAGGTATGCCCTCCTCTCCTTGCCCTTCAGCTGGCATCTCTGATAAGGTTGTAATTTGCTGGTGCGGTGTTGCTCCGCTTTAATTTGGGGATTCCTCTGGGATCTAATTTTGAACTGTCAAAGCTGGTTTGTTGGGTGCCGGTTGGTTTAACATGATGCTATAATGCCCTACGGAGAGATATGTTTTTCCAGTAGAAGTGGCCGGTTAGTTAATTTGAGATTTGTGCCTTTTGTTCTTCAGGCCTGAAGCTTGTGGTTTCAGTCCGACAGTTAAAAGCTGCATTGCTTGTAAAACTTCATGTGACTGGACCAGTAGGGGGAGGATAATTTCATATGGAAAATAATTCTCCACGGTAGGAAAATTTGTTATTTGACATGATTATGTAGAGGTACAGCTAGCAGTGTTTAAATATGGGTTCATCTCAAACTATGATACCTATGTGTATAATTTTTTGGGCTAGAACTGCGGCCACTGCCCACCACCATTACAAGTCAATGCTAGGAGCAACTTGGATGTACTCATGCATGCTTGGTCAGAACCTTTTCTTTTGAATCGATTGATGAACCGATGGTATCTCAGGACTAACTACCCCATACGTGTACTCCACTACGTAAGGATAGCTCGTGAATATTTCGGCCTTTTGGTCGAAACACTAACCAAAATCACTGAAATTCACTGAATTTAGGTGATTTCGGTTGGTGATGAAAATTTTCTGGAACTGAAAGTGAAAATCACTTCATCTATAGTTTTAATACTGTTTGGATCTCATTTAATTTAGGAGGAGTTAGAATTACCAATCGAAGCTCAACCAGCTGATAATAAGGCCTCCAGTGTTAATGTGCACCTTTCAGTCAAAATACAATGCAAAGCTCCTTTCTCAGATGTTGATACCATACTTGGCAACCATTTCAGCAATAAAATCATATAGTTTTGATTAGATCTACTTGGCACAAATTAAATTTTGTTTCTACTTTACCTTTAGCTGTCCACTTTTAGAAATTTTAATGTCAATTTCTTCATACTGTGAATCCGACAAGAAGCACCTGCAGATATAAAATAAATAGGAGGTATTATCTGTCTGTTTACTATCCTTGAGAGGCAATGGAACTGGCAGACTGGGCGCTAGATAGCCTTGTTTACATTTAGGACATAACTGAATACATGCACAAGTAAACGAAGTCGCAATCATGCGAAGGTACAGAAGAGACCAACACATTCCAACGGAGGTACAAACCTGGTGTGCATTCATTGCATCGTGAGGATCATAGGTAGTATTTGCTTACAAAATATGCTTGTGATGCAACACTATCTGATCTAAGGTTGATCACCATTTGTTTATGTCACCAGAAACACGGTATGAAGAAGATCGTCTAGACTAAACCCAGTGTCGTGAAATTACAGAAACCTCTTGTGAGGCCTGCCGTACAGACATTGTTGTCCCATACATTCATTGCTGTGACTTCTACGAGCTTGTATTCCGTTTTCTGCTTTGGAATTGCGACGTGCATCTTGGTGAGTAACTTTAGTGATTTTATTTTGCATATATTTATACAAATGTTTGCTTCCACTGAGGATCTTGTGCAGAGGTAATTCTGCACTTTCAAGGAAGTTTGTTTCTTTTCGGGAAACCAAGGTAGTTTATTTTGATCCAAATCCAATAATACAATTTGATCAATTCCTGTATAATCTATGGAAGTTGCATATATATAGGGGGGGGGGGGGGGGGGGGGGGGGGGGGGGGGGGGGGGGGGGGGGGGGGGGGGGGGGGGGGGGGGGGGGGGGGGGGGGGTTTTTAAATTTTGCAGTCTGTATCTGGTGAAACTTTATAGGCCAGTTTCACATACATATTGAAACATTATCATTTTCCTTTTTTAAAAGATTAGCGTTGCATGTTGATAGTAGCATTGGCCAATAATTTCACACTGAATAGAATATAAGGTGAGGCAGAAACAGATGGACTGCAAGCTACAACTGAGCAGTGCACAACGACAAATAAACCAACAAATACAAACTCTAATTTATTTTGTAACTGTTGTAATGCCCGGGCTAGGATTCATTGGTCGGACAATGGCCGTAGCAATGCACGGGCATATTTACTAATTAATAATAAAGCACACAATGCTTCTTCCCGTTCACCGTCATCTAAATTACCCTCGAAGTTGGTGATAATTACCCACCAATGCCATCCTTAAGTGGAAAAAGTTAAACGAGAAAAAAAACGAGATGAAAAAGTAATTGGCCGGGCGCTGGACTCGAACCAGGGTCTCCTAGATGTGAGCGGGCTTGACTAGCCATGTGAACTATTGTCCGTATTTAATAAAAGCAAGGTTCGGCCTTAAAGGAACAATATACCACGAGCATGACAATAAGTCAATAACGTTTCTGCCCGTGTGTACGTACCTTTTTTTTTTTTTTTGAGGGAACCCGTGTGTACGTACCTGCTCGATCGATTGTCTCCTGGCTCACCCGTCACCGACTGGGCCTCAGCCCATATAATCGGGTAGCAACAGTGGCAGCCCAAGCAATCCGGTAGAGAAGGTAAAAATAAATAAGCGCGACTATGAGGGATTGAGCCCAAGATATGAGGTCCAATCTCAAACACTACATCCAACCAATTTACCTGATTGTTGTTGTGTACTAATAAATAGGCGATACGTTTCCTATTAAGTAGTCCCACCTTGCTTTTTTATAGCACATTCGAGTAATTTATATACGCCTATGATTTGAAATCAATAAGGAGCCTCAAGAATCAAAGCCGAGGATGATGACTGGATTCATGTCACAAATATGAGCAGGAACTCTGGCTGCATGGGCTGATGGAAGGAAAGAAAATTAAAAAGCGTAAATTACGCTGTGCCCAGAGGATTAAATAGGTGGGAAAAAGCGTAAGTTACGCTGTGCCAGGAGGATTAAATAATAGAAAAAAGCTAGATTACGCTGTGCTGAGAGAAAAGTCCGAGAGAACTAAATAAGTGGTATAGCTTAAACAAGATTGTGGGCCACTATACGATGGACCCGTCAACATGGCGGCCACAGGGCTTGTGAACGAGCGCGTTGCGCGAGCCACTGGCCTAGCCGGCAGATGACGTGTGTGTGCAGGTGTGTGATTAGAGGATGAGTGCCAGCCGGTGCGTGCCTGATTACAGGGTGACCATGAGCCACACAAGCCAGCTCTCCGTACAAAAGGATGTCTCTTTGTTTTTTTTTTTCCGAACAGCTTCGGTTCTTGATAAAAAATGAGCACAATGTTGTTTTCAATCTATTGTGAGGTAGCTTGCACATGTTTATATTATAAAATTTTAGTGGGTAATAGCTGCTATGAATTATTTAGGGCAGTCTGAATGTAAGTTGACAATTGATTGATTTGTAGCTCATGGGATGAACTTTGTGAATATTATTTTTCGCCTTCTTGGTTAGAACAATAAGTTTACTTTCAAATTGCTTTTTCATGGAGTTATAATCGTGTAACAATAATGATTCCTATGAGTCCGTCCGTTCCTAAATATAAGTATTTTTAGAGATTTCAATGCTGACTACATACATAGCAAAATTATTATTGTGTGTGTTCAATAAGAAAATGCACCGCCAAATATGTTAAGACATAGTAATTGGTAATGAACCACATGAAGATGTATGTGACGGTTGCAACACACAAGGAATTACAAATCGGTGAAGGGAGGGACTCCTAAAAACCACGTGCTAGAGTGTGATGACCAAGCGCACTATCGTGGGACCGATCGTATTTGTTGTAATAGGTGGACAAGTGACCATCATCGACGATGGTGATAAAAAGGAGAAGTGACAACAGACACGACTTCTTTCGAATGTTCGGGAGTTTATTTCTCCCGTTGCAACGCACGGTCATGTTTGCTATTTTTAATAATAAAGGGGTTATTGCTTCTGGCGGTACTTCACCGAAATTGCCCACAAAGTTGCAAAATATTACCCACCGATACCACCTATAAGTAATAAAAAAATGTTTCACACAGGGGATTTCCCCTCCTGGGCCAGCCCATGCAGTAGGGACCTACTATACTGCGCTTTGTGCGCTGGTAGAAGACGCAGTGCACCCATTTGGGCCAGCCCGTGTCCGGGTGGCCTGTTTTTTAAATTTAGTTTTTTATTTTTCTTTTCTGTTTTCATTTTGTTCTACTTTAAATAATTTGCGACTTCAAAAATGTTCCAAAAATTTAAAAAATGAGAATTTTGAAATAAAATGTTTAATAAATCATAAAATAATTGTGGATTCAAAAAATGTTTGTGATTTTGTAAAAAAATGTTTGCTTATTCAAAAAATGTTCAAAATTTAGAAAACAAATGTTTGGAAAATAAAAAAATGTTCATGTATTAAAAAATGTTAATGAAATTGAATAAAATTTCGCCAATTCAATAAATATTCATGAATGGGAAAATATCCTAAAAATTCAAAAACTATTCGTGACTTACAAAATAGTTTATTCATTCATAAAATGTTCGTTGAATCAAAAAATGATCATGCATTTTGAAAAAAAAATTGTTAAATCAAGAAAATGTTCGTGAATTTAAAAAATTGTTCCACCAATTTTCAAAAAATGTTCGTCGATTCCAGAAATTTTCGCCGATTCAAAAAAATGTTCTTGATTTTAGAAAATGCTAAAAATTTTGTAAAAGTATCACGAATTTGAAAAAAATTCATGATTTCAAATATGTGCATGAGTTTAAAAAATGCTCATGATTTCAAAAATTGTTCATGATTTCATGAAATTGAGACTGATAGTGTATCTCGGTGATGTAGCAAAATGTGGTCATGGCCATTGAAGATTATGATTTTTTTTCTCCCGTTGCAACGCACGGGCCCTTTTGCTAGTACTAATAAAGCAAATCATGTCTTTTCAAAATAACATGGCCAAAGAAAGTTATCCCTACAAAATCATATGGTCTGGCTATGCTCCATCTTCATCACACAAAATATTCAAATCATGCACAACACCGATGACAAGCCAAGCAATTGTTTCATACTTTTGATTTTCTCAAACCTTTTCAACTTTCACGCAATACATGAGCGTGAGCCATGGACATAGCACTATAGGTGGAATAGAATATGATGGTGGAGGTTGTGTGGAGAAGACAAAAAAGGATAAAGTCTCACATCGACGCGGCTAATCAACGGGCTATGGAGATGCCCATCAATTGATGTCAATGTGAGGAGTAGGGATTGCCATGCAACGGATGCACTAGAGCTATAAGTGTATGAAAGCTCAAACTGAAACTAAATGGGTGTGCATCCAACTTGCTTGTTCATGAAGACTTCGGGCATTTGAGGAAGCCCATCATCGGAATATATAAGCCAAGTTCTATAATGAAAATTCCCACTAGTATATGAAAGTGATAACTCAGGAGACTCTCTATATGAAGAACATGGTGCTACTCTGAAGCACAAGGGTGGTAAAAGGATAGTAACATTGCCGCTTCTCTCTTTTTCTCTCATTTTTTTTGTTTTTTTTGGTGGGCTTCTTAGGCCTTTTTTTTTTATTTGGGCTTCTTTGGCCTTTTTTATTTTTTTGTAAAGTCCGGAGTCTCATCCCCCCCCCCCCCCCCCCCCCCCCCCCCCCCCCCCCCCCCCCCCCCCCCCCCCCCCCCCCCCCCCCCCCCCCCCCCCCCCCCCCCCCCCCCCCCCCCCCCCCCCCCCCCCCCCCCCCCCCCCCCCCCCCCCCCCCCCCCCCCCCCCCCCCCCCCCCCCCCCCCCCCCCCCCCCCCCCCCCCCCCCCCCCCCCCCCCCCCCCCCCCCCCCCCCCCCCCCCCCCCCCCCCCCCCCCCCCCCCCCCCCCCCCCCCCCCCCCCCCCCCCCCCCCCCCCCCCCCCCCCCCCCCCCCCCCCCCCCCCCCCCCCCCCCCCCCCCCCCCCCCCCCCCCCCCCCCCCCCCCCCCCCCCCCCCCCCCCCCCCCCCCCCCCCCCCCCCCCCCCCCCCCCCCCCCCCCCCCCCCCCCCCCCCCCCCCCCCCCCCCCCCCCCCCCCCCCCCCCCCCCCCCCCCCCCCCCCCCCCCCCCCCCCCCCCCCCCCCCCCCCCCCCCCCCCCCCCCCCCCCCCCCCCCCCCCCCCCCCCCCCCCCCCCCCCCCCCCCCCCCCCCCCCCCCCCCCCCCCCCCCCCCCCCCCCCCCCCCCCCCCCCCCCCCCCCCCCCCCCCCCCCCCCCCCCCCCCCCCCCCCCCCCCCCCCCCCCCCCCCCCCCCCCCCCCCCCCCCCCCCCCCCCCCCCCCCCCCCCCCCCCCCCCCCCCCCCCCCCCCCCCCCCCCCCCCCCCCCCCCCCCCCCCCCCCCCCCCCCCCCCCCCCCCCCCCCCCCCCCCCCCCCCCCCCCCCCCCCCCCCCCCCCCCCCCCCCCCCCCCCCCCCCCCCCCCCCCCCCCCCCCCCCCCCCCCCCCCCCCCCCCCCCCCCCCCCCCCCCCCCCCCCCCCCCCCCCCCCCCCCCCCCCCCCCCCCCCCCCCCCCCCCCCCCCCCCCCCCCCCCCCCCCCCCCCCCCCCCCCCCCCCCCCCCCCCCCCCCCCCCCCCCCCCCCCCCCCCCCCCCCCCCCCCCCCCCCCCCCCCCCCCCCCCCCCCCCCCCCCCCCCCCCCCCCCCCCCCCCCCCCCCCCCCCCCCCCCCCCCCCCCCCCCCCCCCCCCCCCCCCCCCCCCCCCCCCCCCCCCCCCCCCCCCCCCCCCCCCCCCCCCCCCCCCCCCCCCCCCCCCCCCCCCCCCCCCCCCCCCCCCCCCCCCCCCCCCCCCCCCCCCCCCCCCCCCCCCCCCCCCCCCCCCCCCCCCCCCCCCCCCCCCCCCCCCCCCCCCCCCCCCCCCCCCCCCCCCCCCCCCCCCCCCCCCCCCCCCCCCCCCCCCCCCCCCCCCCCCCCCCCCCCCCCCCCCCCCCCCCCCCCCCCCCCCCCCCCCCCCCCCCCCCCCCCCCCCCCCCCCCCCCCCCCCCCCCCCCCCCCCCCCCCCCCCCCCCCCCCCCCCCCCCCCCCCCCCCCCCCCCCCCCCCCCCCCCCCCCCCCCCCCCCCCCCCCCCCCCCCCCCCCCCCCCCCCCCCCCCCCCCCCCCCCCCCCCCCCCCCCCCCCCCCCCCCCCCCCCCCCCCCCCCCCCCCCCCCCCCCCCCCCCCCCCCCCCCCCCCCCCCCCCCCCCCCCCCCCCCCCCCCCCCCCCCCCCCCCCCCCCCCCCCCCCCCCCCCCCCCCCCCCCCCCCCCCCCCCCCCCCCCCCCCCCCCCCCCCCCCCCCCCCCCCCCCCCCCCCCCCCCCCCCCCCCCCCCCCCCCCCCCCCCCCCCCCCCCCCCCCCCCCCCCCCCCCCCCCCCCCCCCCCCCCCCCCCCCCCCCCCCCCCCCCCCCCCCCCCCCCCCCCCCCCCCCCCCCCCCCCCCCCCCCCCCCCCCCCCCCCCCCCCCCCCCCCCCCCCCCCCCCCCCCCCCCCCCCCCCCCCCCCCCCCCCCCCCCCCCCCCCCCCCCCCCCCCCCCCCCCCCCCCCCCCCCCATAGTTTCATCAAAACAAGCAAACTATGCATCAAAAACAGAATCTGTCTAAATCAGAACAGTCTGTAACAATCTGAACATTAACCATACTTATGGTACTTCACAAATTCTGCCAAAATTAGGACAAATAAAAAAAATTTATATAAAGACAGTGCAAAAAGTTTCAGAACCGTTTGACGTTCCAGTAAAAAATGAAAAATCGCGCACTACAGCCAAAGTTTCTGTCCTGCACCGTACAAACCAACAAGCATTGTAAACGTCCTAAAGGCAAACCTTGCCACATTATTTTTATAATACAATGGAATTGTACAAGGGGATAATTATTTTTGTTGAAAAGTTTCTGTAATCAAGATTCACAAAGTTTCCGTGAGCATGAACAAAGTTCAAGGAGCTCTCCCACTTCAACAATGCTTGTCTTTCTCACTTTCACTTTCCTTTTTGAAAAGTTTTAGGTTCCCCTCTTTATTTTTTTTGCTTTTAAACTATATGAAAGCACTCAACAGAAATAAATGACTCTATAAAACTTCCGGGTTGTCTCCCTGGCAGAGCTTTCTTTAAAGCCATTAAGCTAGGCATATAGTGCTCAAGTAATGGATCCACCCCCCCCCCCCCCCCCCCCCCCCCCCCCCCCCCCCCCCCCCCCCCCCCCCCCCCCCCCCCCCCCCCCCCCCCCCCCCCCCCCCCCCCCCCCCCCCCCCCCCCCCCCCCCCCCCCCCCCCCCCCCCCCCCCCCCCCCCCCCCCCCCCCCCCCCCCCCCCCCCCCCCCCCCCCCCCCCCCCCCCCCCCCCCCCCCCCCCCCCCCCCCCCCCCCCCCCCCCCCCCCCCCCCCCCCCCCCCCCCCCCCCCCCCCCCCCCCCCCCCCCCCCCCCCCCCCCCCCCCCCCCCCCCCCCCCCCCCCCCCCCCCCCCCCCCCCCCCCCCCCCCCCCCCCCCCCCCCCCCCCCCCCCCCCCCCCCCCCCCCCCCCCCCCCCCCCCCCCCCCCCCCCCCCCCCCCCCCCCCCCCCCCCCCCCCCCCCCCCCCCCCCCCCCCCCCCCCCCCCCCCCCCCCCCCCCCCCCCCCCCCCCCCCCCCCCCCCCCCCCCCCCCCCCCCCCCCCCCCCCCCCCCCCCCCCCCCCCCCCCCCCCCCCCCCCCCCCCCCCCCCCCCCCCCCCCCCCCCCCCCCCCCCCCCCCCCCCCCCCCCCCCCCCCCCCCCCCCCCCCCCCCCCCCCCCCCCCCCCCCCCCCCCCCCCCCCCCCCCCCCCCCCCCCCCCCCCCCCCCCCCCCCCCCCCCCCCCCCCCCCCCCCCCCCCCCCCCCCCCCCCCCCCCCCCCCCCCCCCCCCCCCCCCCCCCCCCCCCCCCCCCCCCCCCCCCCCCCCCCCCCCCCCCCCCCCCCCCCCCCCCCCCCCCCCCCCCCCCCCCCCCCCCCCCCCCCCCCCCCCCCCCCCCCCCCCCCCCCCCCCCCCCCCCCCCCCCCCCCCCCCCCCCCCCCCCCCCCCCCCCCCCCCCCCCCCCCCCCCCCCCCCCCCCCCCCCCCCCCCCCCCCCCCCCCCCCCCCCCCCCCCCCCCCCCCCCCCCCCCCCCCCCCCCCCCCCCCCCCCCCCCCCCCCCCCCCCCCCCCCCCCCCCCCCCCCCCCCCCCCCCCCCCCCCCCCCCCCCCCCCCCCCCCCCCCCCCCCCCCCCCCCCCCCCCCCCCCCCCCCCCCCCCCCCCCCCCCCCCCCCCCCCCCCCCCCCCCCCCCCCCCCCCCCCCCCCCCCCCCCCCCCCCCCCCCCCCCCCCCCCCCCCCCCCCCCCCCCCCCCCCCCCCCCCCCCCCCCCCCCCCCCCCCCCCCCCCCCCCCCCCCCCCCCCCCCCCCCCCCCCCCCCCCCCCCCCCCCCCCCCCCCCCCCCCCCCCCCCCCCCCCCCCCCCCCCCCCCCCCCCCCCCCCCCCCCCCCCCCCCCCCCCCCCCCCCCCCCCCCCCCCCCCCCCCCCCCCCCCCCCCCCCCCCCCCCCCCCCCCCCCCCCCCCCCCCCCCCCCCCCCCCCCCCCCCCCCCCCCCCCCCCCCCCCCCCCCCCCCCCCCCCCCCCCCCCCCCCCCCCCCCCCCCCCCCCCCCCCCCCCCCCCCCCCCCCCCCCCCCCCCCCCCCCCCCCCCCCCCCCCCCCCCCCCCCCCCCCCCCCCCCCCCCCCCCCCCCCCCCCCCCCCCCCCCCCCCCCCCCCCCCCCCCCCCCCCCCCCCCCCCCCCCCCCCCCCCCCCCCCCCCCCCCCCCCCCCCCCCCCCCCCCCCCCCCCCCCCCCCCCCCCCCCCCCCCCCCCCCCCCCCCCCCCCCCCCCCCCCCCCCCCCCCCCCCCCCCCCCCCCCCCCCCCCCCCCCCCCCCCCCCCCCCCCCCCCCCCCCCCCCCCCCCCCCCCCCCCCCCCCCCCCCCCCCCCCCCCCCCCCCCCCCCCCCCCCCCCCCCCCCCCCCCCCCCCCCCCCCCCCCCCCCCCCCCCCCCCCCCCCCCCCCCCCCCCCCCCCCCCCCCCCCCCCCCCCCCCCCCCCCCCCCCCCCCCCCCCCCCCCCCCCCCCCCCCCCCCCCCCCCCCCCCCCCCCCCCCCCCCCCCCCCCCCCCCCCCCCCCCCCCCCCCCCCCCCCCCCCCCCCCCCCCCCCCCCCCCCCCCCCCCCCCCCCCCCCCCCCCCCCCCCCCCCCCCCCCCCCCCCCCCCCCCCCCCCCCCCCCCCCCCCCCCCCCCCCCCCCCCCCCCCCCCCCCCCCCCCCCCCCCCCCCCCCCCCCCCCCCCCCCCCCCCCCCCCCCCCCCCCCCCCCCCCCCCCCCCCCCCCCCCCCCCCCCCCCCCCCCCCCCCCCCCCCCCCCCCCCCCCCCCCCCCCCCCCCCCCCCCCCCCCCCCCCCCCCCCCCCCCCCCCCCCCCCCCCCCCCCCCCCCCCCCCCCCCCCCCCCCCCCCCCCCCCCCCCCCCCCCCCCCCCCCCCCCCCCCCCCCCCCCCCCCCCCCCCCCCCCCCCCCCCCCCCCCCCCCCCCCCCCCCCCCCCCCCCCCCCCCCCCCCCCCCCCCCCCCCCCCCCCCCCCCCCCCCCCCCCCCCCCCCCCCCCCCCCCCCCCCCCCCCCCCCCCCCCCCCCCCCCCCCCCCCCCCCCCCCCCCCCCCCCCCCCCCCCCCCCCCCCCCCCCCCCCCCCCCCCCCCCCCCCCCCCCCCCCCCCCCCCCCCCCCCCCCCCCCCCCCCCCCCCCCCCCCCCCCCCCCCCCCCCCCCCCCCCCCCCCCCCCCCCCCCCCCCCCCCCCCCCCCCCCCCCCCCCCCCCCCCCCCCCCCCCCCCCCCCCCCCCCCCCCCCCCCCCCCCCCCCCCCCCCCCCCCCCCCCCCCCCCCCCCCCCCCCCCCCCCCCCCCCCCCCCCCCCCCCCCCCCCCCCCCCCCCCCCCCCCCCCCCCCCCCCCCCCCCCCCCCCCCCCCCCCCCCCCCCCCCCCCCCCCCCCCCCCCCCCCCCCCCCCCCCCCCCCCCCCCCCCCCCCCCCCCCCCCCCCCCCCCCCCCCCCCCCCCCCCCCCCCCCCCCCCCCCCCCCCCCCCCCCCCCCCCCCCCCCCCCCCCCCCCCCCCCCCCCCCCCCCCCCCCCCCCCCCCCCCCCCCCCCCCCCCCCCCCCCCCCCCCCCCCCCCCCCCCCCCCCCCCCCCCCCCCCCCCCCCCCCCCCCCCCCCCCCCCCCCCCCCCCCCCCCCCCCCCCCCCCCCCCCCCCCCCCCCCCCCCCCCCCCCCCCCCCCCCCCCCCCCCCCCCCCCCCCCCCCCCCCCCCCCCCCCCCCCCCCCCCCCCCCCCCCCCCCCCCCCCCCCCCCCCCCCCCCCCCCCCCCCCCCCCCCCCCCCCCCCCCCCCCCCCCCCCCCCCCCCCCCCCCCCCCCCCCCCCCCCCCCCCCCCCCCCCCCCCCCCCCCCCCCCCCCCCCCCCCCCCCCCCCCCCCCCCCCCCCCCCCCCCCCCCCCCCCCCCCCCCCCCCCCCCCCCCCCCCCCCCCCCCTTCAACCCTCACGCAATACATGAGCGCAAGCCATGGATATAGCACTATGGGTGGAATAGAATATGATGATGGAGGTTGTGTGGAGAAGACAAAAAAGGAGAAAGTATCACATCGACGCGGCTAATCAACGGGCTATGGAGATGCCCATCAATTGATGTCAATGTGAGGAGTAGGGATTGCCATGCAACGGATGCACTAGAGCTATAAGTATATGAAAGCTCAAACTGAAACTAAGTGGGTGTGCATCCAACTTGCTTGCTCATGAAGACCTAGGGCATTTGAGGAAGCCCATCATTGGAATATACAAGCCAAGTTCTATAATGAAAATTCCCACTAGTATATGAAAGTGATAACTCAAGAGACTCTCTATATGAAGAGCATGGTGCTACTTTGAAGCACAAGTGTGGTAAAAGGATAGTAGCATTGTCCCTTCTCTCTTTTTCTCTCATTTTTTTGTGTTTTTTTTTGGGCCTCCCCCTTCTTCTTTTTTTGGCCTTTCTCTTTTTTTTTCTAATTTTTTTCGTCCGGAGTCTCATCCCGACTTGTGGGGGAATCATAGTCTCCATCATCCTTTCCTCACTGGGACAATGCTCTAATAATGATGATCATCACACTTTTATTTACTTACAACTCAATATTACAACTCGATACTAGAACAAAGATATGACTCTATATGAATGCCTCTGGCGGTGTACCGGGATGTGCAATGATGTAGCGTAGCAATGACATCAAAAAACGGACAAGCCATGAAAACATCATGCTAGCTATCTTATGAGCATGCAAAGCAATATGACAATAAATGCTCAAGTCATGTATATGATGATGATGGAAGTTGCATGGCAATATATCTCGGAATGGCTATGGAAATGCCATGATAGGTAGGTATGGTGGCTGTTTTGAGGAAGATATAAGGAGGCTTATGTGTGACAGAGTGTATCATATCACGGGGTTTGGATGCACCGGCGAAGTTTGCACCAACTCTCGAGGTGAGAAAGGGCAATGCACGGTACCGAAGAGGCTAGCAATGATGGAAGGGTGAGAGTGTGTATAATCCATGGACTCACATTTGTCATAAAGAACTCATATACTTATTGCAAAAGTTTATTAGCCCTCGAAGCAAAGTACTACTACGCATGCCCCTAGGGGGATAGATTGGTAGGAAAAGACCATCGCTCGCCCCCGACCGCCACTCATATGGAAGACAATCAATAAATACCTCATGCTCCAACTTCGTTACATAACGGTTCACCATACGTGCATGCTACAGGACTTGCAAACCTCAACACAAGTATTTCTCAATTTCACAATTACTCAACTAGCCCCCCCCCCCCCCCCCCCCCCCCCCCCCCCCCCCCCCCCCCCCCCCCCCCCCCCCCCCCCCCCCCCCCCCCCCCCCCCCCCCCCCCCCCCCCCCCCCCCCCCCCCCCCCCCCCCCCCCCCCCCCCCCCCCCCCCCCCCCCCCCCCCCCCCCCCCCCCCCCCCCCCCCCCCCCCCCCCCCCCCCCCCCCCCCCCCCCCCCCCCCCCCCCCCCCCCCCCCCCCCCCCCCCCCCCCCCCCCCCCCCCCCCCCCCCCCCCCCCCCCCCCCCCCCCCCCCCCCCCCCCCCCCCCCCCCCCCCCCCCCCCCCCCCCCCCCCCCCCCCCCCCCCCCCCCCCCCCCCCCCCCCCCCCCCCCCCCCCCCCCCCCCCCCCCCCCCCCCCCCCCCCCCCCCCCCCCCCCCCCCCCCCCCCCCCCCCCCCCCCCCCCCCCCCCCCCCCCCCCCCCCCCCCCCCCCCCCCCCCCCCCCCCCCCCCCCCCCCCCCCCCCCCCCCCCCCCCCCCCCCCCCCCCCCCCCCCCCCCCCCCCCCCCCCCCCCCCCCCCCCCCCCCCCCCCCCCCCCCCCCCCCCCCCCCCCCCCCCCCCCCCCCCCCCCCCCCCCCCCCCCCCCCCCCCCCCCCCCCCCCCCCCCCCCCCCCCCCCCCCCCCCCCCCCCCCCCCCCCCCCCCCCCCCCCCCCCCCCCCCCCCCCCCCCCCCCCCCCCCCCCCCCCCCCCCCCCCCCCCCCCCCCCCCCCCCCCCCCCCCCCCCCCCCCCCCCCCCCCCCCCCCCCCCCCCCCCCCCCCCCCCCCCCCCCCCCCCCCCCCCCCCCCCCCCCCCCCCCCCCCCCCCCCCCCCCCCCCCCCCCCCCCCCCCCCCCCCCCCCCCCCCCCCCCCCCCCCCCCCCCCCCCCCCCCCCCCCCCCCCCCCCCCCCCCCCCCCCCCCCCCCCCCCCCCCCCCCCCCCCCCCCCCCCCCCCCCCCCCCCCCCCCCCCCCCCCCCCCCCCCCCCCCCCCCCCCCCCCCCGGTCTTGATATGAGGAGAAGGAGGAGAGGCAAGGGCTCAAGCTTGGGGATGCCCAAGGCACCCCAAGTAAATATTCAAGGAGACTCAAGCGTCTAAGCTTGGGGATGCCCCAGAAGGCATCCCATCTTTCTTCAACAAGTATCGGTATGTTTTCAGTTTCGTTTCGTTCATGTGATATGTGCAAATCTTGGAGCGTCTTTTGCATTTATTTTTCATTTTCTTTTATGCACCATGCTGGTATGAGATAGTCCATGGTTGATTTATAGAATGCTCATTGCACTTCACTTAGATCTTTTGAGTATGGCCTTTATGGAATGCTTCATGTGCTTTACTTATATCGTTTGAAGTTTGGATTGCCTGTTTCTCTTCACATGGAAAACCGTTATTTGAAGAATTAATGCTCTTTAGCTTCACTTATATTTGTTATAGCATGGTCTTTTGTAGAAGGAATTGAACTTTCATTCTTCACTTATATCTATTTAGAGAGTCAACAGGAATTGGTCAATTGCATGGTCAGTCATAAGATCCTACATAAAACTTATGGATCAGTGAATATGATATGTTTGATTCCTTGCAATAGTTTTGCGATATAGAGATGGTAATATGTGGGAGGTACTAGCAAATGGTTGTGGTTAGTAAGAATATTGGTGTTAAGGTTTGTGATTACCGAAGCATGCACATATAGTCTCTCGTTATGCTATGAAGTTGGAGCATGATTTATTATTGGTAATCTTCCTTATGAGTGGCGGTCGGGGACGAGCGATGGTGTTTTCCTACCAATCTATCCCCCTAGGGGCATGCGTAGTAGTACTTTTCTTCGAGGGATAATAAACTTTTGTAATAAGTATATGAGTTCTTTATGACAAATGTGAGTCCATGGATTATACGCACTCTTACCTTCCCGCAATTTGCTAGCCTCTACGGTACCGTGCATTGCCCTTTCTAACATCGAGACATGGTGCAAACTTCGAAGGTGCATCCAAACCCCGTGATATGATACACTCTGTCACACATAAACCTATTATGGCTTTTCCATGGCCATTCCGAGATATATTGCCATGCAACTTCCACCGCTTTCGTTTGATGACTTGAGCATTCATTGTCATATTGCTTTGCATGATCATATAGCTGACATACTAGTTGTGGCTCTGCCACCGTTCATCATTTTTCATACATGTTACCCCCCCCCCCCCCCCCCCCCCCCCCCCCCCCCCCCCCCCCCCCCCCCCCCCCCCCCCCCCCCCCCCCCCCCCCCCCCCCCCCCCCCCCCCCCCCCCCCCCCCCCCCCCCCCCCCCCCCCCCCCCCCCCCCCCCCCCCCCCCCCCCCCCCCCCCCCCCCCCCCCCCCCCCCCCCCCCCCCCCCCCCCCCCCCCCCCCCCCCCCCCCCCCCCCCCCCCCCCCCCCCCCCCCCCCCCCCCCCCCCCCCCCCCCCCCCCCCCCCCCCCCCCCCCCCCCCCCCCCCCCCCCCCCCCCCCCCCCCCCCCCCCCCCCCCCCCCCCCCCCCCCCCCCCCCCCCCCCCCCCCCCCCCCCCCCCCCCCCCCCCCCCCCCCCCCCCCCCCCCCCCCCCCCCCCCCCCCCCCCCCCCCCCCCCCCCCCCCCCCCCCCCCCCCCCCCCCCCCCCCCCCCCCCCCCCCCCCCCCCCCCCCCCCCCCCCCCCCCCCCCCCCCCCCCCCCCCCCCCCCCCCCCCCCCCCCCCCCCCCCCCCCCCCCCCCCCCCCCCCCCCCCCCCCCCCCCCCCCCCCCCCCCCCCCCCCCCCCCCCCCCCCCCCCCCCCCCCCCCCCCCCCCCCCCCCCCCCCCCCCCCCCCCCCCCCCCCCCCCCCCCCCCCCCCCCCCCCCCCCCCCCCCCCCCCCCCCCCCCCCCCCCCCCCCCCCCCCCCCCCCCCCCCCCCCCCCCCCCCCCCCCCCCCCCCCCCCCCCCCCCCCCCCCCCCCCCCCCCCCCCCCCCCCCCCCCCCCCCCCCCCCCCCCCCCCCCCCCCCCCCCCCCCCCCCCCCCCCCCCCCCCCCCCCCCCCCCCCCCCCCCCCCCCCCCCCCCCCCCCCCCCCCCCCCCCCCCCCCCCCCCCCCCCCCCCCCCCCCCCCCCCCCCCCCCCCCCCCCCCCCCCCCCCCCCCCCCCCCCCCCCCCCCCCCCCCCCCCCCCCCCCCCCCCCCCCCCCCCCCCCCCCCCCCCCCCCCCCCCCCCCCCCCCCCCCCCCCCCCCCCCCCCCCCCCCCCCCCCCCCCCCCCCCCCCCCCCCCCCCCCCCCCCCCCCCCCCCCCCCCCCCCCCCCCCCCCCCCCCCCCCCCCCCCCCCCCCCCCCCCCCCCCCCCCCCCCCCCCCCCCCCCCCCCCCCCCCCCCCCCCCCCCCCCCCCTTTGGCAACTTTTTATATTATTTTTGGGACTAACATATTGATCCAGTGCCCAGTGCCAGTTCCTGTCTGTTGCATGTTTTTTGTTTCACAGAAAACCCATATCAAATGGAGTCCAAACGGGATAAAAACTGACGGAGATTTTTTTTGGAATATTTGTGATTTTTGGGAAGAAGAATCAACGCGATACGATGCCCGAGGGGGCCACGAGGCAGGGGGTGCGCCCCAGGGGGCAGGCGCGCCCTGGACCCTCGTGGCCACCCCGTAAGGCGGTTGGAGCCCTTCTTTCGGCGCAAGAAAGATAATTTCCGGATAGAGGCCGTGTCCAAAATTCAGCCCAATCGGAGTTACGGATCTCCAGTTATCAAAGAAACGGTGAAAGGCCAGATCTGAGAACGCAGAAACAGAGAGAGACAGAGAGACAGATCCAATCTCGGAGGGGCTCTCGCCCCTCCCATGCCCCCCCCCCCCCCCCCCCCCCCCCCCCCCCCCCCCCCCCCCCCCCCCCCCCCCCCCCCCCCCCCCCCCCCCCCCCCCCCCCCCCCCCCCCCCCCCCCCCCCCCCCCCCCCCCCCCCCCCCCCCCCCCCCCCCCCCCCCCCCCCCCCCCCCCCCCCCCCCCCCCCCCCCCCCCCCCCCCCCCCCCCC
Source organism: Thinopyrum obtusiflorum (assembly GCA_036873465.1). Lineage (NCBI taxonomy): Eukaryota > Viridiplantae > Streptophyta > Magnoliopsida > Poales > Poaceae > Thinopyrum > Thinopyrum obtusiflorum. The sequence continues at coordinate 39,533 of JAAAWM010011746.1, read as the reverse complement.
CCCCCCCCCCCCCCCCCCCCCCCCCCCCCCCCCCCCCCCCCCCCCCCCCCCCCCCCCCCCCCCCCCCCCCCCCCCCCCCCCCCCCCCCCCCCCCCCCCCCCCCCCCCCCCCCCCCCCCCCCCCCCCCCCCCCCCCCCCCCCCCCCCCCCCCCCCCCCCCCCCCCCCCCCCCCCCCCCCCCCCCCCCCCCCCCCCCCCCCCCCCCCCCCCCCCCCCCCCCCCCCCCCCCCCCCCCCCCCCCCCCCCCCCCCCCCCCCCCCCCCCCCCCCCCCCCCCCCCCCCCCCCCCCCCCCCCCCCCCCCCCCCCCCCCCCCCCCCCCCCCCCCCCCCCCCCCCCCCCCCCCCCCCCCCCCCCCCCCCCCCCCCCCCCCCCCCCCCCCCCCCCCCCCCCCCCCCCCCCCCCCCCCCCCCCCCCCCCCCCCCCCCCCCCCCCCCCCCCCCCCCCCCCCCCCCCCCCCCCCCCCCCCCCCCCCCCCCCCCCCCCCCCCCCCCCCCCCCCCCCCCCCCCCCCCCCCCCCCCCCCCCCCCCCCCCCCCCCCCCCCCCCCCCCCCCCCCCCCCCCCCCCCCCCCCCCCCCCCCCCCCCCCCCCCCCCCCCCCCCCCCCCCCCCCCCCCCCCCCCCCCCCCCCCCCCCCCCCCCCCCCCCCCCCCCCCCCCCCCCCCCCCCCCCCCCCCCCCCCCCCCCCCCCCCCCCCCCCCCCCCCCCCCCCCCCCCCCCCCCCCCCCCCCCCCCCCCCCCCCCCCCCCCCCCCCCCCCCCCCCCCCCCCCCCCCCCCCCCCCCCCCCCCCCCCCCCCCCCCCCCCCCCCCCCCCCCCCCCCCCCCCCCCCCCCCCCCCCCCCCCCCCCCCCCCCCCCCCCCCCCCCCCCCCCCCCCCCCCCCCCCCCCCCCCCCCCCCCCCCCCCCCCCCCCCCCCCCCCCCCCCCCCCCCCCCCCCCCCCCCCCCCCCCCCCCCCCCCCCCCCCCCCCCCCCCCCCCCCCCCCCCCCCCCCCCCCCCCCCCCCCCCCCCCCCCCCCCCCCCCCCCCCCCCCCCCCCCCCCCCCCCCCCCCCCCCCCCCCCCCCCCCCCCCCCCCCCCCCCCCCCCCCCCCCCCCCCCCCCCCCCCCCCCCCCCCCCCCCCCCCCCCCCCCCCCCCCCCCCCCCCCCCCCCCCCCCCCCCCCCCCCCCCCCCCCCCCCCCCCCCCCCCCCCCCCCCCCCCCCCCCCCCCCCCCCCCCCCCCCCCCCCCCCCCCCCCCCCCCCCCCCCCCCCCCCCCCCCCCCCCCCCCCCCCCCCCCCCCCCCCCCCCCCCCCCCCCCCCCCCCCCCCCCCCCCCCCCCCCCCCCCCCCCCCCCCCCCCCCCCCCCCCCCCCCCCCCCCCCCCCCCCCCCCCCCCCCCCCCCCCCCCCCCCCCCCCCCCCCCCCCCCCCCCCCCCCCCCCCCCCCCCCCCCCCCCCCCCCCCCCCCCCCCCCCCCCCCCCCCCCCCCCCCCCCCCCCCCCCCCCCCCCCCCCCCCCCCCCCCCCCCCCCCCCCCCCCCCCCCCCCCCCCCCCCCCCCCCCCCCCCCCCCCCCCCCCCCCCCCCCCCCCCCCCCCCCCCCCCCCCCCCCCCCCCCCCCCCCCCCCCCCCCCCCCCCCCCCCCCCCCCCCCCCCCCCCCCCCCCCCCCCCCCCCCCCCCCCCCCCCCCCCCCCCCCCCCCCCCCCCCCCCCCCCCCCCCCCCCCCCCCCCCCCCCCCCCCCCCCCCCCCCCCCCCCCCCCCCCCCCCCCCCCCCCCCCCCCCCCCCCCCCCCCCCCCCCCCCCCCCCCCCCCCCCCCCCCCCCCCCCCCCCCCCCCCCCCCCCCCCCCCCCCCCCCCCCCCCCCCCCCCCCCCCCCCCCCCCCCCCCCCCCCCCCCCCCCCCCCCCCCCCCCCCCCCCCCCCCCCCCCCCCCCCCCCCCCCCCCCCCCCCCCCCCCCCCCCCCCCCCCCCCCCCCCCCCCCCCCCCCCCCCCCCCCCCCCCCCCCCCTTGATACTTTAATGCTATGGTTGGGTTTTACCTTAATGATCTTTAGTAGTTGTGGACGCTTGCTAGAGTTCCAATCATAAGTGCATATGATCCAAGTAGAGAAAGTATGTTAGCTTATGCCTCTCCCTCAAATAAAATTGCAATAATGATTACCGATCTAGTTATCGATTGCCTAGGGACAAATAACTTTCTCGTGACAACAAGCTCTTTACTAAAACTAATTTAGTTGTGTCTTTATCTAAACAGCCCCTACTTTTTATTTACATGCTCTTTACTATCTTGCAAACTTATCCAACAACACCTACAAAGTACTTCTAGTTTCATACTTGTTCTGGGTAAAGCGAACATCAAGCGTGCGTAGAGTTGTATCGGTGGTCGATAGAACTTGAGGGAATATTTGTTCTACCTTTAGCTCCTCATTGGGTTCGACACTCTTACTTATAGAAAGAGGCTACAATTGATCCCCTATACTTGTGGGTTATCAATCCACCGCTGGAAAAATCAAGAGCCCAAAACTTAGATAGTGGTTGAGCATCATAGTAGTTCTGAGTTAGAGTTCTTTTACCTATTACTCTTGAGAGCTGCACACTTTCTAGATGGATAGGTGTTGGCTCGAGTGTTGAAGATTCATTGTCTTCACCGAGCAAGATCTTCAGCAACCAAGAGTCATTGTGGTTCGCGAAGAGGTCTGTCAAAGGTTTGGAGATCACGGACAAGTACCTACTGAAAGGATCGAGAAGAGGGGTCTAGAGGGGGGTGATTAGACCCTCAACAAGTAAAAGTGGCAATTTTTAAGTTTTTCAAGTTGAGGTGGAGTTTTAGCACAAGTTTAAGCATTCACAATACATTTCAAGCAAGCATGGCAAGAGTATGAGCAGCAGAAAGAGTAAAGCATGCTAATTGCAAGAAAGTAAAGGGATGGGTTTGGAGTGTGCAAACGCAATGAAGACACGAAGATTTTTAGTGTGGTTCTGATAGGTGGTGCTATCGTACATCCACGTTGAGACTTCAAACCACGAAAGGTAACGGTTGCACGAGTCCATGGAGGGCTCCACCCATGAAGGGTCCACGAAGAAGCAACCTTGTCTATCCCACCATGGCCATCGGCCACGAAGGACTTGCCTCACTCAAGTAGATCTTCACGAAGTAGGTGATCTCCTTGCCCTTACAAACTTCTTGGTTATACTCCACAATCTTGTCGGAGGCTCCCAAGAGACACCTAACCAATCTAGGAGACACCACTCTCCAAAAGGTAATAGATGTTGTGTTGATGATGAACTCCTTGCTCTTGTGCTTCAAATGATAGTCTCCCCAACACTCAACTCTCTCTCACAGATTTGGATATGGTGGAAAGATGATTTGAGTGGAAAGCAACTTGGGGGAAGGCTAGAAATCAATATTCTTGTGGTTGGATTGGAATATCTTGATCTCAACACATGAGTAGGTGGTTGTCTCTCAGAAAATGTAAGCTGGAAGTGTAGGCACGTTCTGATGGCTCTCTCCCTTATGGAGAAGGGGGTGGAGGGGTATATATATCCTCCACACAAAATCCAACCGTTACACACATTTGACCCAACTCGGTCAGACCGAATAGAAGAACTCGGTGAGACTGATTCAGTTCAAAATGTGAACGTTAGGAATCTTGGTGGGACCGACTGGAACAACTCGGTGGGACCGACGTGCTAGGGTAGAGCAAAACTGCATTGCGGCAAAGCCGATTGCTTGAACTCGGTGAGATCGATTTTAGCAAAGAGCAAACAGAGAATTGGTCAAGCAAACACGATGTGACCGATCGCTCATTTCGGTGAGACCAACATGTTACAAAAGGGAAACAGAGAGTTTGCAGGGCCATCTCGGTGTGACCGAGATCCATATCGGTGTGACCGAGGTGTTAGGGTTTCTTGCAGTGGCTATGTCAAATGAACTCGGTGGCGCCAGATATAAGATTTTGGTGGGGCCGAGTTTGACTTTGGGTTTTGGACATATTTGGAAATGAGAAAGTGGTTGAGGGCTTTGGAGCAATATCACTAAGCATTTTGAGCAAGTAGACCATTAAGCAACACCTCATCCCCTTTTAATAGTATTGGCTTTCCTATGGACTCAGTGTGATCTTGGATCACTGAAATATGAATGAAGAGTCTTCAGCTTTTGCCAATGCATGTTCCTGACACCTTGAAGGGGTTCCACATCCTCTTGTCCTTTCCACGCCATTGTTGAACTTATCTGAAATACACTAGATACAAGTATTAGTCCAACAAGAGATATGTTGACATTAATTGCCAAAATAACCTAGGGGGCACTTGCGCTTTCACCTACCACGAGTGAAATCAACTGGAGTCTGATTAACTCTGAGTTGAAGGAGAATAGGGCGAAGAGAGTTTATCTTCTATGTTAAATCACAACCCCTCCAACCAGACGTAGTTCTTTGGTAGAAGGGCGAACTGGTATACCAAATCCATCTGTCGCCATCGAGCACCACTGGTTAAATTTGCTTTACTGCATTACATTCAGAAGTTTACATTCGTGCTCTGTGATAATGGTTTATCTAATCAATAATTGACTGCTGCATATCTTTCACATCTGTCATCTCTCTCGTTCCCTTGAGTTTAAGTTCATTGCTCACCCTGTTGCATTCTCATCATTCAGTTTAGTCATCCCAGTCGTATAAATTTCACTTCGTATTTATCTAATTAAGGCTGGAGTGACTTCCCAGTGTCTTTTTTCATTCACTTCATCATTGTTCTTTCTCGTGTTTTCCCTCATAGTTCTTATCTTGTTTTCTATCATGCTACTGCATCTGTTCACATGTTGCATAACCATAGTTATTGTCAAACTTGTGATATCCCCCCCCCCCCCCCCCCCCCCCCCCCCCCCCCCCCCCCCCCCCCCCCCCCCCCCCCCCCCCCCCCCCCCCCCCCCCCCCCCCCCCCCCCCCCCCCCCCCCCCCCCCCCCCCCCCCCCCCCCCCCCCCCCCCCCCCCCCCCCCCCCCCCCCCCCCCCCCCCCCCCCCCCCCCCCCCCCCCCCCCCCCCCCCCCCCCCCCCCCCCCCCCCCCCCCCCCCCCCCCCCCCCCCCCCCCCCCCCCCCCCCCCCCCCCCCCCCCCCCCCCCCCCCCCCCCCCCCCCCCCCCCCCCCCCCCCCCCCCCCCCCCCCCCCCCCCCCCCCCCCCCCCCCCCCCCCCCCCCCCCCCCCCCCCCCCCCCCCCCCCCCCCCCCCCCCCCCCCCCCCCCCCCCCCCCCCCCCCCCCCCCCCCCCCCCCCCCCCCCCCCCCCCCCCCCCCCCCCCCCCCCCCCCCCCCCCCCCCCCCCCCCCCCCCCCCCCCCCCCCCCCCCCCCCCCCCCCCCCCCCCCCCCCCCCCCCCCCCCCCCCCCCCCCCCCCCCCCCCCCCCCCCCCCCCCCCCCCCCCCCCCCCCCCCCCCCCCCCCCCCCCCCCCCCCCCCCCCCCCCCCCCCCCCCCCCCCCCCCCCCCCCCCCCCCCCCCCCCCCCCCCCCCCCCCCCCCCCCCCCCCCCCCCCCCCCCCCCCCCCCCCCCCCCCCCCCCCCCCCCCCCCCCCCCCCCCCCCCCCCCCCCCCCCCCCCCCCCCCCCCCCCCCCCCCCCCCCCCCCCCCCCCCCCCCCCCCCCCCCCCCCCCCCCCCCCCCCCCCCCCCCCCCCCCCCCCCCCCCCCCCCCCCCCCCCCCCCCCCCCCCCCCCCCCCCCCCCCCCCCCCCCCCCCCCCCCCCCCCCCCCCCCCCCCCCCCCCCCCCCCCCCCCCCCCCCCCCCCCCCCCCCCCCCCCCCCCCCCCCCCCCCCCCCCCCCCCCCCCCCCCCCCCCCCCCCCCCCCCCCCCCCCCCCCCCCCCCCCCCCCCCCCCCCCCCCCCCCCCCCCCCCCCCCCCCCCCCCCCCCCCTTTGTGTGTTAAAGGGAAACATAATAACAAGAAATATATGCAAGACCCCAAAGTAAATGAGTAAAGAAACACTAGAGAACTTCATCTAGAAGGGGTCGGCGACAAAGTCACCTATGTTAGAGTATATTGACGGAGGAGTCAAGTGATAGCACTTGATCGTAGGTCATACTTATTGTTTAAGCTCAAAAATGGGGTTACCATTTTTCGTTTAAGAATTTTGATGTATTCACATCTCGTTGAGTTGCTTTGACTCATGACTTGGGGAAAAGCTTCTCTAAGATGGAATGACATACCTTGGGTTGTGGTGTTGATCTTGATTATGTAGTCGAACTTGTGTTGGATGCTCAAGGTTGATGTAGTCCATCAAGAGTTGGGAGCACCCTTAGTAGTTTGAGTTCCTCTCCCTACATGGGTTAGTCTTGCAAGGAAGAGCACTTGTGTATCCAAAATGACAATCATGAAACTTGATACCAAATGAAATTTGATATATTGAAATTGTCAAAAGATATGTTGAGTGGGTTTATGCTTCCTTGTATTCAACAACCATATCGTAGGAACTTGGTGATGTAGAGATTGCTCCAAGTGTGAGTGATTTGCAATCTCATAGATTGGGTTCATCCAAGTACCTACAAGGGTTAGATAACATGCAAGGGTACAAGTATAGATCCAAGACATATGATCATCATCATAAGAGAAATATCAAGGGTTAGTCATAAAAGGCTCATGCCTTGCATGTATCCAAATGGAGTTTCTACTCCAAGTTTGAGGTACCAATGATGTTCAATTCACCTCTCAAATGGTAAAATACTTTCTTATCAAGCGGTTTGGTGAATATATCCACCAATTGCTTATCGGTACGAACATGCTTAGGATTGATGTCTCCTTTAGCAACATGATCTCGGATGAAATGATGACGTACTTCAATATTCTTAGTTCGAGAATGTTTCACGGGATTATGAGCAATTTTAATAGCACTTTCATTGTCACAAAGCAATGGAACATGTTTCATGTGTATCCCATAATCCTTAAGGGTTTGGGTCATCCAGAGTAATTGAGCGCAACATGATCCAGCGGCAATGTATTCCACTTCGGCAGTGGATAAGGATACCGAGTTTTGTTTCTTGGTGGACCAAGACACAAGGGATCTACCAAGAAATTGAAAAGTACCCAAAGTGGACCTTCTATCAAGCTGTCACCGGCATAGTCTGAATCAGAGTAGCCAACAAGATCAAAAGATGACCTCTTAGGATACCAAATGCCAAAGTTTGGTGTATGAATTAAGTATCTCACTATCCTTTTCACAGCCGTAAGATGACATTGTTTAGGGGCCGCTTGATATCGTGCACACATGCACACACTTAGCATAATATCCAGACGGGAGGCACATAGGTATAACAATGAACTGATCATAGAGCGGTAAACCTTTTGATCAACCGGTTTGCCATCCCGAGTCAAGTCAAGATGTCCACTAGTAGGCATGGGTGTTTTCATACCTTTGCTTTCTTCCATGTTGAACTTCTTGAAAAGATCCTTGGTATACTTTGTTTTAGAAACAAAGGTACCTTACTTAGTTTGCTTGATTTGCAAGCCAAGGAAAAAATTGAGTTCACTCATCATAGACATCTCAAACTTCTCCTACATTAGCCTTCCAAACTTTTCACTAAAATGAGGGTTAGTAGAACCAAATATGATATCATCCACATAAATTGGCACACAAATAATTCACCATTAACCCTTTTAGTAAAAAGTGTAGAGTCAATCTTCCCAATTTCAAAGCCCTTTTCAATAAGGAACTTGGTCAAGCATTTATACCATGCTCTAGGAGCTTGTTTAAGACCATAAAGAGCTTTGTGAAGTTTGTAGACATGATTAGGTTCCTTAGGATTGACAAAGCCGGGAGGTTGTTTAACATAAACTTCCTCCTCAATTTCACCATTTAGAAAAGCACTTTTTATGTCCATTTGGTATAAAGTGATATCATGGTGATTGGCATAAGCAAGTAAGATGCGTATGGACTCAAGTCTAGCAACGGGGGCATATGTCTCTCCATAGTCCATACCTTCGACTTGAGTGTAGCCTTGGGTGACGAGACGGGCCTTGTTGCGTACAACTTGTCCATCCTCATCTTGCTTATTCTGAAACACCCATTTGGTTCCCATGACATTGTGGTTGTCGTCCGGCTTTTCAACCAATGTCCGCACTGGATTCCTCTCGAAGTTGTGTAGCTCTTCATGCATAGCGTTCACCCAATCCGGATCCTCAAGAGCTTCTTCAACCTTCATAGGTTCAATACTAGAAATGAATGAGTAATGTTCACAAAAGTTAGCTAAACGAGTCTTAGAGCGAGTAATTCTCCCGGTTTGAATATCATCAAAGATTTGTTTGACGGGATGGTCTCTTGTGACTCTTCCTCTAACTCATGAGAGCTTTTGTTGGGTTGGGGTGGAACATCCTCTTGTACTTCCTCACTTCCTCCGTCTTGACATGTTCCACTTGTGGATGCCTCCAAATCAACTTGTGGTTCACCTTGGTGTGAAGTTGAGGCTTCCACATGAACGGACGAGGTAGTCTCCTTCACCTCCTTTGGGTGAATCTTGCCAATGGACAAATCTTGAATTGCTTCTGAAGGATCTTTGTCTCCTACATCAATTGGCAATTGCTCTACTTGTGAGCCATCAGATTCATCAAACTTCACATCTACCGTCTCTTCAACCTTTCGGGTGAAATTGTTGTAGACACGGTAAGTGTGAGAGTTTGAGCCATAACCGAGTAGGAAACCTTCATGAGATTTAGGATCAAATTTTGAGCGACGATGCTTATCAAGAACATAACACTTTGAGCCAAATACTCGAAAGTATCCAACTTGGGGTTTGTTACCAGTGAGAAGCTCATATGCCGTCTTGCCAAGAAGCTTGTGAAGATATAGTCGATTCGTAGCATGACAAGCTATCTCAACCACTTCCGCCCAAAAGTGTCTTGGCGCCTTGTATTCATCAAGCATCGTTCTCGCCATCTCAATAAGTGTCTCTCAACAACTCCATTTTGTTGAGGTGTGTACGTAGACGAGAACTCATGTGAAGTCCCTTCGTCGTCAAGAAAGGTATCCACATTGGCGTTCTTGAACTCTGTTCCGTTGTCGCTTTGAACCTTCTTGATCTTCACTTCAAATTGATTTTGTGCCTTCCTAGCGAAGTTCTTGAAGATCTTTTGGACCTGCGATTTATCATCAAGAAAGAACACCCACGTAAATCTTGAAAGGTCGTCAATAATGACCAAACCGAACGAGTTACCACAGAGACTCTTGTAGGCGTTGGGACCAAAAAGATCCATATGAAGTAGCTCAAGCGGTCTTCTCGTGGTCATGATGTTCTTCACGGGATGACTTCCTCCAACTTGTTTTCCTACTTGACAAGCACTGCAAAGTCTATCCTTGTCAAATATAACATCTTTAACACCAAGGATATGACCACCTTTAATAAGCTTATCAAGATTTCGCATACCCACATGACCTAATCTTCTATGCCACAACCAACCTTTAGAGGATTTGGCAATTAAGCAAGTACGAGGTTGAGCTCTCTTAGTTAAATCAACAATGTATATATCACTTCTACAAATACCGGTAAGACCATATTATGATTATCTCTTCGAAACACTTGGCAATCTATTTCAGTAAATAGGACGTTGAAACCGAAGTCATCTAGTCTAGATACGGAAAGTAGATTATAACCAAGAGATTGTACGAGCATGACATTTTGGATAGAGCTATCATGAGAGATGGCCACCTTACCAAGGCAACTACCTTACCCTTTGAGTTATCACCAAAAGTGACATACTTTCGGGGACCATCGTTTTCAGCAAGCTCACGAAACATGTCCTTATCTCCGGTCATATGATCCGTACATCCACTATCAAGAACCCATTCCTTTCCCCCGGCCATGTAGCCACGAAGGTTACACTACAAAAAAATACACTTCCGTGATGATACGTGTTTGTTACAGTAGGTCACGCTTTCTGTTATGCATGTACATCCATGACGATTTTATGACAGAATCAAGATAGTCATACCTGTGCTGTCGTAAAAGTGTTCCATGACATTACCAAAATTATCATTACGAAAGTGTCCACTTCCATGGCGATAAATCGCGCATCATAGAAGTGCTTTCGCCAAGGGTGACCGACACGTGACATCCACCATAATGGGTCGCTGTTAACCTATTGGGTTCCGGTTTGGATCCGATAACCCGTTAACAGCCCCGACCAAAGGGGATTTTCCACGTGTAAAATTCTCGTTCGCCGGATAATGCACGTCTCAGCTCATCGTTGGGACAGATGTCATCCCTACACTGGACGAAAGACGCCTATGATATGTCGACACGCGGCACAGCCCAACAGTGGCCCATTTAAGGTAAAAAGGCCTGCCCAGCTAAAGGCCCACCATATTTTTTCAGACACTAGTGGGCTGGCCCGTTAACAGCCTGCCATGTTTTGGGTCAAATTGAGGCCCATATCAGATCATGCCCGTTCACAGCCTGCCGTGTTTTGGGCCAAATTACGGCCTATATCGGATCAGGCCCGTTAACAAGCCACTGTTCTTTTGGGCCCATCCTAAGCCAGGTTTGTATTTCAGCCTGTTAAATGCCCGTTTACCAGTTCGACCCGATAATAGTTTTGGCCTATTAGCGGCTCGTGGTTCATCTGGGACGTTGTCGGCCCGGTTTAACTTTAGGCCATTTAATGGCCCATGTAGAAACTGGGCTATTTCTTGTCCAAACTAACTTTAGGCCTCTTAACGGCCCATAGTCCTCGTGGATAAATTTCATCCCAACTGGCCTATCGGCCTGTTAATGGCCCGTGTAATAGTTGGGCCTAATTACAGCCCCCGTTGAATCCGGTCTGCTTATAGCCCATCTGATAATGGCCCGTGACACTTTTGGGCCTACGGCCCACGTGGACACTGGCCTGCTTAAAGCCCATAATTTTATTGGGCCAAACAGGGCCCGATATATATTTTGGCCTGTTAATGGCTCGTCCTATTTGGGCCAAACATGGGCCTTAGGCAGTTTCGGCCTGTATTGGCCCGTGAATTTTTCGGCTCAACGCTAGCCCAATCTAATTTTTAGCCTGTTAAAAGCCCATGGTATTCTCTGGCCCAGCTGGCCAGAACTTTACTCGGCCTGTTAAAGGCGGAAAACTACTATACGTTTAGACCTGCTAATGGCCCAAGATGATTATAGGCCCACGTTTTGGCCCATATGAGTAACGGGCCGGCCTGAAGACTGACAACACTGAGATCCATTGAACCTTCCGGCCTAAATTACAGCATACCGACCAAGAATAAACCTAGACTATACAATAAAGAAATTATGGCATATTACATCCACTAGGAATCAAAGTTCGCCACCGGTGATAATAAAGCACAACATGACCGCGGATTACATACACTGGGCATCAAAGGTCGCCACCAGTGCATATAAACATGCCGACAAAAGAATATACAAAACCGAGAGCACTTCAGAAGGCATTAGGCCTAGCCAGGACGAGCACCACAAGCAGCCGAACAAGCTGATGAGACCTCAGTTGTGTCAACGATAGATGCTCCATCCCTAGCTTTATATCACCATAGCACGCAAGGCAGTCCTCTGAGATCTTCATTGCATCATTGACATCAAGTCAGAGCTGAGCTGAAGCAAGCCTTTCCGCTTTAAGTTGAGACTGAAGAAGTCGAACTAATTGAGGCAGTGACTGCACAGAGGTTGTCTCACAGCTGCTGGTGAGTAGCTTCAACTCACTGTCTTCATCAAGACAGGACCTTGGGGTCATCTCGCTCTCTTCAAGATGGTTTGGCTCACTATCTTCCCTAAAGTTCTGCCTGGCATAAGTGATACGACTCTAAAAGAGAAACAAGGAGACACGTAACAGGTTTCACAATTATATAAGCAAATAAATGGATCTGTTATGCATAAGGAACATGTTTTTACAACTACAATTTAAAATTGGTAGTTGTTGCAAACATCCAATCAGATGTAAACAACAAAGTAAACAGCAGTGGAGGAAATGATGCCTATCCAAATCTATACTAGAACAAAGTTTAAAGGCTTGAGAAGGATGAACTTACATTACATGTCAACACGGGCTGGACAAAGCCCTTCTTCATGTCGATGGAAGGATAATTCAATAAATTCCCAAAAGAAACTTCTTTATAAGCGTTGCCATTATTCTACATTTTGCAAAGAGTAAAGATAGATCAAATAATATAGGAAGAAATAGAGGATAATGAAGCTCAGGTGCAGACTAATGATACATAATCAAATAGCAATTAATTAAGTACAGCGTTACAAGGCAAAAGGTACTGACAAGAGGAATGCATACATGAACGTGTGGCATTGGCTTTATTCAACATTTTGGTAAGAGTAAATGTAGATCTGATAATTTGGAGAAAGTAGAGGGCAAAGCAGATAAGATGCAGAGTAATGCTAGACAATCAACTATCTCGTGATGCAAGTACAGTAATACCACCACCGTCCGTTATTACTTGTCGCTTAAATGGATGTATCTAGCACTATTAAGTTCTAAATACATCCAATTGATCAACAATTAATTCGATACAGAGGGACTACATGACAACATGTACTTACATGAGCAATCCAAAACCTCATAACCATTGTGTTAATTCTACATTTATCCAATAGTAAATATAGATCTTATAATTTCGAGCAAAGCGAGGATAAAGAAGCGAACATTTACAGTGATGCTACATAATCAAACAGCAATGAGTGTAAGTATCCTGACAAAGGGTAAGAGGTACCGACAAGAGCAATGTAGTGCCTAGTATTGTTGTGAGATCCTATGTTCCTTTGAGCAAGGAGATTCATCTGAAATTAGTTTTCATACAAGAGAGAAGGTAAGGCACATGCAGAAATTTAGGAGTTCAAATTTTGAATTGATATCATGACAGTACCTGAAGCTGGGCTCTCAGCAGTTCTAATAGGGGTTTGGCCAGTGGAGTATGGGTAAAGTGTGGTACAGTTGGGCCTGTGTTTTCTGTGGCTGCTGATCTATCTGATTTAACAGGTATCACTACCTTTTCCAAATACCTAGTTTGTACTCCTTGAGGATCTGCACTCACCCTCTTCCTTTTGATCATCTATTACGAAAGAACAACATTTGACTGGAAAAACATAGTATGATGACATGTGGAATAGGTACAGAAAATGGATAGGTATGGCATATACTCATATATGATGCTTAAACTAAGCAGATGGTGGTGTAACAAAGTAGAAGTAATGCAAGAGGTCATATGCAAAATATGTGCGACCAATACAACCTTGCCAAGTTAGAGCAAGCACCTTGATGGGTGAATAAGATAGGCCATCCTCCACCAGGCCAAGTTTGTTAGCTAGTGGATTGTTCCGCAATTTTCCTCTCGTGCGCCCATTCTCATATTCATTTTGATCATGTTCAATACCTGACATGCATGAAAACATAAAAACAAGTGAGATTATCTTTGTAATGCAGAAGTGATTCTAATCCAATACTGCCTCCCTGTAAACCCCTTTGTGCTATCTCTACAATTCTTCTGAGAGATAACATGCATGCTGTAATTTGGTGTGTGCATTAATATAATGTGGCCTACTACTCAAAATATGAGAGCTCTAGAAGTGATGATACTTCACAGATGACAACTTCAACATATAGTAAAGAAGAACAAGTCGAACTGACCTGACAGATTCAAAATATACTAAGGGAGAACAACTCGACCTGACCAGTCGACCGCAAATGTCTTTGCTACTCTTCCCAACAAGGAACATACTTATTAAAGAAGAGAAGAGGATCATGTTAAAGAAGAGCAGAAGAGCAAGCAAATTAAAGATATTACAAGTCTTTCTATACAATGTCTGTTGCCCACCCATGATGAACCAGAGCACACAGAGAAATACTATTCCTTCTGGTCTCTCCACATGTGGCTCACATGCATTTCAAAACTAAAGTAGGAACATTTAGCTGACCAATTAAACATCTCTCAGTTTTACTAATATCAGCATAATATCAGATTTGAATTTGTACAACTAAGCTTGTTTAGCTCGATGGGTGGAGCAGTGCTATTATGACACGAACCACATAAGCTGATCGTGGTCATCATAAAATGGGGAAACCGTAAGCATGATGAGTATAGTGTTGACCGTGGCAGTGGGATGGTAGATCTGAAGCTCCAAACTGCGCAAAGGGTAGTTAGCAACCGATGTTTGCTTTGAAATAACAACTAAGATTTGGTATGGACAAGAAAGTACAGTCAACAAGTGACAAAGAAATGCAATTCTGCTGTCTCTCTATGTGTTGCGACATGCATTTGGAAACTCAAGTGGGACCTTTAGCTAACCCATTAAATGTGTCTGTTAACTAATATCAGTATCATATCACAATCATATTTGAACAACTAAGCTTTGGAATTATGAGTATTGTGTTGTTTAGCTTGAAGGGTGGAGTACTGCTAGTACGACAGAAAGCACCTACGCAGATCATAGTAGAGTAGATAAAAGGGGAAAACCCTAAGCATCAAGAGTAAAATCAGGAAAGTGGAACTAGCTGGACCAATGGGTGGCACACATGCTTTTCGAAACGAATATAGGAACATTAGGTGACCAATTAAACGTTCTCTATTTTAGTAATATGAGCATCATATCAGATTCGTATTTCAACAACTAAGCTTTGGAATTATGAGTGGCATGTTGTTTCGCTTGATGGGTTGAGGTCTTGAGGAGCAGTGCTAGCACGACATGAAGCACCTACGACGATGGTAGTGAATATAAAGGGGGGGAAACCATAAGCTTTACGAGTATAGTGACCGTGCCTTGGCGGATTTGAATGTGCAAACCGGACAAGGCTACTTCGCAACCAATGTTTGCTTTCAACTAGCCACTACGATTTGGTACGGACAAGAAAAGTACAGTAAACAAGTTATGATCTATTTTCCGGGTGAGATCAATAACTTAAGCAGATATGAAAGAGTACCACCTCTCTTGCGATGCCATTTAGGCCCCTGCTGATACGTTGAGGGTGCTGCGGGTGCGATGGCTGTCGGCGGCGCGGAAGAAGACTTTAGACGGCAGACGGCTGGGTCAGGGGATAAGTCCTGTTGCCGTGGACGAGGCGGTCGTAGGAGCGGCAACATCAAGGTGGACGACGGCACCGATGAAGCGAGAGGACGCGATGAAAGGATGCTGGTCCGGTGCCGTGGATGAGAGACGTCCATCTCTTGCAGTGGACGACGGGGTAGGGGTAGCGGCTACGGCAAGGTGGAGGATGGGGTGGAGGTCGGAGGAGGCTGGCCGCGGTGGGGAGGTTGTTGTGGTGCCAACAGTGTATGAATGGGGAAATGGAGGGGGGGATCTCAAACTTTGGGACGCGCTTGTCTGAAATGTGGGAAAGTTATGAACTTATCCCTGTTTAAAATTTCGGACATCACATCGGTTGGGGATAGGACGGTAATCTCGCATCTCCCCAATATTTGCCGGTAGTGATTTCGGGCGAGGAGAGGGTGTTTTGCCGCCCACGGTTGGCGCCCACGGTGTATGAACGGGGCTGACAGGTAGGGCGGTTGTGTCACGTCTGAGGGAAGTTACACATCTGCCCCTATTTAAAATATTTGCCTACATCGATTTCTGACGAGGAGAGTTTGTTTTTCCGCCCACCGTGTATGAATGGGGAAATGGAGGGAGAGACACATGTCTTTCGGACGAGCTTGAATCAAATGTGTTTTGCCGCCCACGTTTGACGCTCATTGTGTCTGAATGGGCTCAGAGACAGTCGTGTCACGCCTGATTGAAGTTACTAGTCTACCCCTATCTACAGCAGTGTAAATCTTGTTGATTAGGATGTCAAGTGTCAGGGGTAGACAGTAATTTCCATCTCTCAAACACTTGCTTTGGGCAGCCCACAAATGATAGTGGGTGTTTAGCCGCTTCATTCAAAAGTTGGGAGAATTAGCATTCACATTTACCCTGGGCCCTGGGAACTAAATTCAAATCCAATTTGTATTTGATTACGAATATCCATACATAATTCTATGTTTTGTTATTTATTTCTTCAAAACCACGACAAAGATTTATTCCACCTTTATATATGATTATGATTTAGAAATGCCGTGATCTTCGAATTCAGTAGGTTGCATACACTTTGAGTCAAACAGTTATTTCATCCAATACAATATGCTCACACGAAAAACAGTTCACCTTATGTCAATCATACAAGTACTGAGGATTACCTCGCCTAAAAAATTCGGATCATTACAACACATGGACAACATATGGGGTCTTACAACATAATCCATTCAGAGACATGACACAACATGCAAGTATAATAATGTAATGACAATTTCAACTGGTATCTAAAGAAGAACTAGGATTACCTTGGGCTTCAGATAGCAGAAGCAGCAAGACCTCCTCCATCTTCAAATGCAACATTCTTACTTCCTCCAATTCTTGGGTTGCTTGCATAATGCGTGCAGCTAATTGCATAATTTCCAGCCTCAAGATCAAGATTACCTCATTCATGGCAGCCACACTATCTCTTTCTGCCTCTAGTAGAGCCTCAAGAACTATAATATATGTGCTTAGACTGCTCTTCAGTGGTGTTGCCTCTGAAATGCTACCATCTGGTAACATGGATGGCGCACTGCTTCCACAAATAGATTCTGGGATTGTACATTGTGTCCTAGCGTGAACGGCGTCCTGAAAGGTTTCCGATGGACATAAGTAAGAGATAGTTATCGCACGATCCAGGTAGTAAGCTTACATGGTAAACGACATACGAATTATTGCCGAGCATGGCAAGCTATATTTAAATGGTTCGAAGCAGCATCAGCCGAAAAGAAATTAAAATGGTAAGATGAAACTAGGGATGTAAGTGGCAAATAAACGACACCCGCCAGTCCCATCTAGTTAGTTTTTGCTAGCTCCCTAGTTCATTTTCCTCAAAAAACAAAAAACTCTTTTGAACTATCGTACCACTAGTGGACTTTAATCGGGATTAAACGGGACCCAGTTGACATCCCTAGTTGAAAGGGAGTGTACCACATCTATATTTAAGTTGCCAAGGCATCTAAGCAGTTGAAATAATTTGAGAAAACACTTAAAAGTGTGGCCTCATATAAACTACGAAGACAGTCTTGTGATGAAGTTCATAGGAAAAGTTAAGGACTCAAATGAACTAGGCATGCATTTCTTTACGATAGTACAGCAGGCACTGCTAACATATTGGCCAACTCAGGTATAGCCTAACAAGTAATAAACAAGCATTCGAATCAAGCAATACAGCAAATCAGACAACTGAACTATTTGTAATTCTGTAGGATTATAGGTTGAGGGCACAAGCCAAGAGAGCAGCCCACATGCATTACATTTCACCTGTACTAAAACACACTGGCTTACCATATGTTGCTGTGAATCCTCGCTGCTGTTGCAATGTTCTTTGAAGATATCGTAAACATCCCGTGGTTGCAAATCTAGTTGTTGTAGTTTATTCTGCACCCTTTATTTAGGTAAGATTAATTTTAATCCCATGCACTGGTTCAAATTGATCATCAATGGTTCATCTAAACTAATGTAAGAAGGGTGTGTGCTTACACGACAATATATGTGCTTCACTCTATTTTTATGCTTGTTCGAGGTGCCAGCCCCAAAAGAATAATTTTTTTGCTTGATGGGGTTGGCAGCTCAATAATTAGTAGAAGCATCAAATTAGACATGCAATTTGGGAAGATCAAGAACGCACAAAAAAGTAATGAACAGAGGCTCAAAGCAGTGATGTAATAGCTAGCATCAGAAAATGTAGGGTAAAACGAACAAAAAGCAGCGGAACCACATGCTAGTTTGCTGATGTGTAATTAAGCATAGAGAACATGAAGCGGTCTGGTGGAACCAACAGGTGGCATCAGAACAACACCATTATCATAAATATAGCATGCAAGAAGTAAAATAGTAGGCAGTGATATCTAGGAAGTACAGTAATACTTAGGACAAAACTAAAGCATTGTAACTATATGTGCACTGGTTTAATTTAGCACATGTAACATGTTCACTACCAGAAGTATGGCCCTACAGGTGCAAGCAGAATAACGCGTCTCACGAAAAATTGAATGATGCCCTGAAGAAATTCAAAGGTGCGGTGCTTATGCTAAGAAAGTGAACGTAGGCGCCGGCCGTTGGATAATAGTACCTGATTCTCGGCGGCGTATGGGTATCGTTGTCATACTTGATAGCTAAGGATCGTCGATGGTGCTCGTGTTGCGGTTGAGTTTGGGCCGGCTGTCGCCGTTGCTGAAGCAGCTCTGGTGCTTCGGTTGCAGCGCCTGTCGACATACAAGAAAGCTCATCTGTGGTAAGTGAACAGTTCCACGATAAAGAAGAGAAAAACCGAAGGAGTGCAAATCGGAATAAGCTGATGAGGCTGCGGCGTCAGTAAAGCAGGGCCGGTGGAGTTGAATATGGTGTCCGTGGAGCGGGTCCGGTGCAGTGGATGAAGGCATCGGCGAAGCACATCCGGCGCCGTGTACAGTGCTTTCGGTGAGGCGGGTCTGTTGCGGCGGACGAGGGCTTGTATGAAGGGCCAGTGATGGGGCGGACGAGGGAGTCAGTGAAGGGCCTACACTGTGGTGGACGAGGGTGCCGGTTAAGCAGATCCGGTGCGGTGGACCATGATGGTGGTCAAGGAGATCTGGAGCGATGGACAAGCCAGTCGCTGAAGCGGCTCCGGTGAAGTGGTGAGTTGGCAGTTGGGGGTTCCAAGGTGCGGAAGGTAGATCCGGCGGGGTGTGAGGTCCACCGCTCCCCCCCCCCCCCCCCCCCCCCCCCCCCCCCCCCCCCCCCCCCCCCCCCCCCCCCCCCCCCCCCCCCCCCCCCCCCCCCCCCCCCCCCCCCCCCCCCCCCCCCCCCCCCCCCCCCCCCCCCCCCCCCCCCCCCCCCCCCCCCCCCCCCCCCCCCCCCCCCCCCCCCCCCCCCCCCCCCCCCCCCCCCCCCCCCCCCCCCCCCCCCCCCCCCCCCCCCCCCCCCCCCCCCCCCCCCCCCCCCCCCCCCCCCCCCCCCCCCCCCCCCCCCCCCCCCCCCCCCCCCCCCCCCCCCCCCCCCCCCCCCCCCCCCCCCCCCCCCCCCCCCCCCCCCCCCCCCCCCCCCCCCCCCCCCCCCCCCCCCCCCCCCCCCCCCCCCCCCCCCCCCCCCCCCCCCCCCCCCCCCCCCCCCCCCCCCCCCCCCCCCCCCCCCCCCCCCCCCCCCCCCCCCCCCCCCCCCCCCCCCCCCCCCCCCCCCCCCCCCCCCCCCCCCCCCCCCCCCCCCCCCCCCCCCCCCCCCCCCCCCCCCCCCCCCCCCCCCCCCCCCCCCCCCCCCCCCCCCCCCCCCCCCCCCCCCCCCCCCCCCCCCCCCCCCCCCCCCCCCCCCCCCCCCCCCCCCCCCCCCCCCCCCCCCCCCCCCCCCCCCCCCCCCCCCCCCCCCCCCCCCCCCCCCCCCCCCCCCCCCCCCCCCCCCCCCCCCCCCCCCCCCCCCCCCCCCCCCCCCCCCCCCCCCCCCCCCCCCCCCCCCCCCCCCCCCCCCCCCCCCCCCCCCCCCCCCCCCCCCCCCCCCCCCCCCCCCCCCCCCCCCCCCCCCCCCCCCCCCCCCCCCCCCCCCCCCCCCCCCCCCCCCCCCCCCCCCCCCCCCCCCCCCCCCCCCCCCCCCCCCCCCCCCCCCCCCCCCCCCCCCCCCCCCCCCCCCCCCCCCCCCCCCCCCCCCCCCCCCCCCCCCCCCCCCCCCCCCCCCCCCCCCCCCCCCCCCCCCCCCCCCCCCCCCCCCCCCCCCCCCCCCCCCCCCCCCCCCCCCCCCCCCCCCCCCCCCCCCCCCCCCCCCCCCCCCCCCCCCCCCCCCCCCCCCCCCCCCCCCCCCCCCCCCCCCCCCCCCCCCCCCCCCCCCCCCCCCCCCCCCCCCCCCCCCCCCCCCCCCCCCCCCCCCCCCCCCCCCCCCCCCCCCCCCCCCCCCCCCCCCCCCCCCCCCCCCCCCCCCCCCCCCCCCCCCCCCCCCCCCCCCCCCCCCCCCCCCCCCCCCCCCCCCCCCCCCCCCCCCCCCCCCCCCCCCCCCCCCCCCCCCCCCCCCCCCCCCCCCCCCCCCCCCCCCCCCCCCCCCCCCCCCCCCCCCCCCCCCCCCCCCCCCCCCCCCCCCCCCCCCCCCCCCCCCCCCCCCCCCCCCCCCCCCCCCCCCCCCCCCCCCCCCCCCCCCCCCCCCCCCCCCCCCCCCCCCCCCCCCCCCCCCCCCCCCCCCCCCCCCCCCCCCCCCCCCCCCCCCCCCCCCCCCCCCCCCCCCCCCCCCCCCCCCCCCCCCCCCCCCCCCCCCCCCCCCCCCCCAAACACCCATCTATCTGGATCCTTCTTTTAAGACACACACCCTTGCATATTCTCTCCAGCTCTAGGTATGTATATACCCCCCTCTCTCTAGCTCAGATGCACATCAAAATTCTCCATCTCTCTAACTCACACATCTCTCCCCATGTCTGCATGTGTATCTCATACACTCACTCTTTGATTATGTCTATGTGTCTCCATGTTACACAACACAAAGCCCCATGCACATGCCTCTCTCTATCCTCCACACACAGAGACACAAAGAATCTCTTATCATTGCCTCAGTCTCTACACATATCACACACGCTCAACAAAGGTTTTCCCGTGAATAACTTACCGTCTATTCATCAATAGTCGTGGCAGTACGGCGCACACGAGACATTAAAAAGAATAAATCTACACGTGCATAGACCACCTAGTATGACTACTAGGACTAGAGCAAGCCGAAAGCGTGCCGCCGTCACCCCCTCTTTATCGGCGACGGGAAAACCTTTGTTTTACATAGTCGAGAAGTCATTGTGCTAAGGCCCCACATGCTGAGCCGTTGAATAGAATGTAGATCCAAGTTTATGAAAACAAGTATCGATAATACGTTTGTATCTCCATACTTATATTCTTCTCTTATAAAAAAGTCGAGTTGGTGATGATCGTACGCCTGCCATCTTGCAATATAGACCATCCGATCTATATCTGACGGATAGAAATTAAACTAAAAGATACCCGCACCTCTCTCCATATTTGCAGACAAGGCCTTCCTTCATTCATCCTTATCTCCAACAACCTCATTGTTGAGCAATTAAAAAAGGAAGCCTCTAGAACAAACTAGCATGGTGGTCGCTGCCGGCGTCGTCCATCCCCATGCCTACGCTCAGTCCGACCACCAATCACCACCATGCCCCACTCCTCCTCACCTTATCTCTCCTCTTTCTCGAGATATCATTAGTTTTTACACATGGGGTTACTCCCGCATGGGTCAATCACAACAGGTGTTTTATAAAAAATGCATCTTGATGTTTCGTGCAATGCACGGACATCTTGCTAGTACTCCTACAGAAGACTTAGTTGGTGATGATGGTGTGTCTGCCATCCATCATTTCTGACCATTAGATCTACATCTAACGACTGTGAGGTAAGTTGTTGCCTTTTCTCAACAACATCCCACTTCTCTACCAATTTGCAGAAAAACCCTTAGTTAGTATCTTAAAACCAACCACATCCCTCCCTCACCTCACCAAAACAGCCCAAGGAATATATTCTGATTGAAACATAATATATCTCTAGTGATATATGTATATCAAAATTAGAGTGTTTTCTATCAAGTTTGTGAATAAGTATTATTCTAATTATGATCTGTTGCAACGCACGTGAACATTGCTAGTATTTCCAACCATGCAAAAAAATGCTAGTATTTCCATAGTTTCGAGTTTTCCATCAAGATACTAGTCACTCATGGTTGATATTTAGTTTGAATTATGTACACATAGGCACTATGTAACTAGCCGTGCTTATTGGCTTCCAAAGCTTAACTTTCACTCCTACTTACAGTATGTAGAGTATTTAACAAGAAAGTACCACTTTCAACCAGCCCTAGGAAGAAACTATTGTACAAAAAATAGCAAAAACATACCCACAATTTCTTAATCCACGCCAAAAAACTACTACCTAGTGCCAATTAGGCTCATTTAAACCCGTTTATGACAGGGTTGGCCCACACGTCCGTGCTGACGAGGCAGCTTAAACCAACACATTTTGTTTGACCGTTGACATGAGGGACCCACATCTGACCTTCTATCCTGTTCTTCCTCCTCCAATCATTATTTTTCCTGAACATTACTTCAAACCGTACTGATGTGTGTTCGTCGGTGGCGCCAGTGATGAGCGAGTTGGCCGCTGCTCCGTCGGACGGGCCGGATGCTGCACTGGCCTCCGCACGGGTTGGCTGGTTGGCCCGAGCGTGACTCGCGCATGAGCAAGCCATCGCACTGGCCTTCACTCGAGCCAGATGGCTGGCCTTAGCGCAGTGCGCGCGAGCAAGCCGCCGCACCGCCGTGCCAACCTAGCTAGCAAACCTTGCAGACAAGCAGCTAGATGCATCCATCAAGGTGTGTGCTATCTTGGCTAGCTAGCGGCCGCGAGCGCTGGACGGAGCTGGCATCTGGGCTGCCGCAAGATGGGCTCCGCGCTGTCGGCGGTTTTGACCTCGCCTTCTACCGGCGGCGGTAGCTTTGTCCCATGGCCGAGGATGACTAGGTGGACGGGACGGAGGTAGGAGGTCACTCGGGGATTTTTGTCCAGACTGACATGTAGGTCCCGCAAGTCATAATGCCTAACTTGCTGGTCGAATAGAAGGCGTTGACTTAAGGGGCGACATGGGTTGAAACGTGCCTATAACGGCACTTTGTAGAGTAGTCATTTCTTGGTAGGGCTGGTTGGTAAGTGGTAGTAGTTTCCTAGCATTATTAGTGGTTTCTTGTAAGGAACAATGTACTAGCGACAAAAGGCGATTCTAGGTTGCGTTGTACTCCAACAAGTACTACTAGTGGTCGCGGGAGTGTATAGCTCGTTTTGTGGGTTCGATCCCGGCCGAACGCACGACGGCCTTTTTTTTTAAATGGTAACCTCGCTGCGAGCCAATATTGTACACTGGTAGTTTTACTTTTGAAGTCGAACGGACGTGTCGCACCATAGTCTGAGTGCACTGGATAGCCCAGCCACATGAACGGGTTTTCCCTCTCATCATCTCGTGGCTCGCTTACTAGAGTAGTACTCCTATATATCAATTCACACCATGCAAACACTACAAAAAAAGACACATCCGTGACATTTTGGGCCGAACAAATTTTTTTCCTGTCATGCTTATGACACTTCTATGACGATAATTGTGACAAAACACGGTATCATCATAGATGTGGTGGGCTCCTACTTCTATGACAAAAAATCATGACAGAAAATGAGCTTTTCGTCCTGAGCAGGCCGGAGACGCAGTTGCATGACATTCTTTAGGCCGTCCATGACGGAAAAAACCGTGGTAGAAGCAAGGGCGAGGAAAATATCGGGGGAGTTCCCGGTTACGGTGGGTGGTCGGGGGCCGAGCGATGCGCGTTTCTCTCGTACGTACGCGCGTGTGTGTGAGGCGTTGCGCTCTAACTGAACCCGAGCGAGGCGTTGGGCTCTAACTGAACCCGAGCGATTGCACTAGCTATGTTACTGAACCCAAGTGATCGATCCCTTGTTGGTAACTGAACCCGAGTGATTCCTTCGCTACTGCAGCTAACTGAAGCCGACCGATGCTGCCTCTGGATGAATAGTGAGCGTTGTTGGGGGGCCCCCCCCCCCCCCCCCCCCCCCAGTTCCCGGTGGGGGATTGGATGAACAGGACCCCGTGGTAGTAGAGGCCATTGCCGCTGGATGAACAGGACCCTGATCGAGCCGGTTGGGGGGTGGATGAACAGGACCCCGTGGAGGGCTGGATGAACAGGACGACCCCGTGGAGGGCTGGTTGAGCAGTAACCGGTGGAGGGCTGGATGAACAGTGGCCCGTGGAGGGGTGGTTGAACAGGACCACGTGGAGAGGGCTGGTTGAACAGTAGCCGGTGGAGGAGCACGCGGTGGAGGCTGGATGAACATGAGCCCATGGATGAACAGTCACAGGTGGAGGCTGGAGGAGGTCGACGGTGGATGAACAGTAGCCCGTGGAGGCTGGAGGAGGTCGACGGTGGAGATGAACAGTATCCCGTGGAGTCCCGTTTTGCAGTACGCCACACCCTTCCAGATGAACAGGACCCCCGTTTCGACCGTAGCACTCCAACACAAGTCCGTTTCCTCCGTTTTGCGGTACGCCACACCCATCCCGATCAACAGGACCCCATTTCGACCAAGAGAAGTCCGTTTCCTCCGTTTTGCGATACACCAGACCCCTCCCGATGAACAGGATCCTGTTTCGACCGTGGCCGGTCGAACACAAGGCTGTTTCCTCCATTCTGCGGTACGCCAGGCCTCGTTTCCATCGGCTGTTCCGTCCAAGACGGTTGGCTCCCGATGAACAGCACGCGTTCCGTTGCCTCCCGGTGAACACGACGCATTCCGTTGCCTCTCGATGAACACGACGACGACGCAGTCTCTCCATTCTGACCCAGCCATGTACACGAGCCCTGGCCATACATATGCGCGAGTAGGCATTCGAGACCCCGCCCGCATGTATGTATGTGGCCGTATTTTCTTTCTTGCACCCTGGTTGTACGTACATGTACATGCTACATGCGCGCCTCTACTACGACACATGCGCGCCTATACTATGACACGTGCCCTTCCTTACACGGCCACGGTTCATCGCTGCAGCCTGCAGACAGACCGATCATATGTACGTACACGTCCGCGACCAGAATGACAAAGCTACGTACGCTTCGACCAGGTGGGTCCTGACTGTCAGGCACTTCCTTCTGTGTGAAGATGTAGCTGGTGGGTCCCAGCAGTCAAGGGGAAACATTTTTTCGTGAAATACGGTGGCCCGTTCGGTGGGTCCCTGCTGTCAGGTGGAGGAATAATTATTTTGCGTGTAATAAGGAGGCACTTCCTTGCTGCTGCCGTGGACCCAGCTGCCAGCCTCTCCACGTACAGTACTCTTCCGATGGAAGTCGTTCCTTGACCATGTTGACCACACCGCGCTGAGAGCACCAGGGCGATGGACGACGGCAAGGCCTAGGAAGGGGATGACACATAACCGGGGAAGACGCGGCAGTGGATGCGCACACGGAGAGGAGTACGAGGGTTCACTGGTTCCGCTTCGGTGTGAGGCTGCTGTCGCCGCAGGGCCTGGCCAGCGGTGGGAGTAGTAGGGGGCGGTGAGGCCTCCGTGGCAGCACAGCCGGCCACAGGAGGCAAGAGCATGCAGTGGTTTGGACGGCTGGAGCAAGAAAATCAGAGGTTGAAGAAGCGGGACGACCGTTGGATGTTAAGAATCCAACGGTCACTGGTGATAGAATCGTTCATATTGACTAAGTTGACAAAGCCCTCCGTTCTCGTCAACTTAGTAGGCCCACAAGTCAGCCTCCCATATGGTGGGTCCCAGCTAGCAGGGGGAGTATTCATTTTTTTGTGCGTAATAAGGAAGCACTTCCTTGCGTGCGAAGATATAGCTGGTGGGTCCGAGCTGTCAGCGGCGGGAACATTTTTTTCACGAAATACGGAGGCCCTTTCGGGATGTCCTAGATGTCAGGTGGAGGAATCATTATTTTGCGCATAATAAGGAGGCATTTCCTTGTGTGCGGCCATGGACCCAGCTGTCAGCCTCTCCACGTACAGTCCACTTCCGATGGATGTCGTTCATTGACCACGTTGACCACGCCGCGCCGAGAGCACCAGGGCGGTGGACGACGGCGAGGCCTACGAAGGGAACGACACGGAGTCGGGGAATACACGGCAGTGGCTGCCCACACGATTGGGACTACGAGGGTTGACTGGTTCGGCTGCCGTCGCCGGAAAATAACAGGAGGTGTGGGTGAGTAGAGGGATAGCCAGGCCAGGGATGCGAGTATGGTGGGCCATGAGGCCTGCCCGGCAGCACAGCCGGCCATGGGAGGCAGGAGCAGGCAGTTCCACCGGCACTGGTTTGGGCGGCTAGAGCAGGAAGATCAGAGACTGAAGAAGCATGATTGTCATTAGATTGACATCTAGCGGTCTGACGCTGGTAGAGTCGATTGTTGACTAAGTTTCTTTTTTTGAGAAACCTTGTGTACGCATGAACTTAGTAGGCCCACAAGTCAGCCTCCAAATCCGTGGCAGACAACATAGAGCCCATTTGCTATTTTTTTAATAATTTGCAGCCCATTTGCTAATTCTTAAGTAATTTATTACAGCCCATTTTCTGCCCAGGACCACGGTCAAAAAGTTCAACCTTATTTTGCATATTTCGGTGGAGTCCGAACTGTTGTAATCCTAAAATGATAAACATTTTTTAAGAACTTATTGATTTGCCAAAAAAATCATTTTGTTTTTGTAAGCAAACAAGATGTGGGGCAATTGAGTTGGTTTAAGGGAAAACCAGTGGTAAAAAAATCAGCGTTGGGAGGGAAAACAACAACAAAAATAAGGATGTAAATATGAAAAGGGAACTTTATGTATTTTCAATATAATGATAAGTGTATATGAACTAGTAAAACTATAGGTAGAGATTAGAAAACGGAAGTAGGATATGGCGTTTCAAGAGGAAAATAGAACTGGGCTGTGTGTTTGATTCAGTAAAAAAACTGCCTGCGGATGTTGTAAGACAAAATAAAACTAACGCTGGCGGGCCAGAGGCCAGTAGATACCCGCTGCTGGATCTTTGTGCCCCATTGTCGTCATGGGCTGGGCCTGTTAAAAACAAAACCAAGCCTGGGCAGTCTATAGCCCAGTTGAAACTTGCTCGACCTGAAAAAACAATATACCTGCTCAATAAACGAGAGAATTCTGCAAGTACAGACTGATAACTGGGATGCAGCAGGTATATTGCCCCCCCCCCCCCCCCCCCCCCCCCCCCCCCCCCCCCCCCCCCCCCCCCCCCCCCCCCCCCCCCCCCCCCCCCCCCCCCCCCCCCCCCCCCCCCCCCCCCCCCCCCCCCCCCCCCCCCCCCCCCCCCCCCCCCCCCCCCCCCCCCCCCCCCCCCCCCCCCCCCCCCCCCCCCCCCCCCCCCCCCCCCCCCCCCCCCCCCCCCCCCCCCCCCCCCCCCCCCCCCCCCCCCCCCCCCCCCCCCCCCCCCCCCCCCCCCCCCCCCCCCCCCCCCCCCCCCCCCCCCCCCCCCCCCCCCCCCCCCCCCCCCCCCCCCCCCCCCCCCCCCCCCCCCCCCCCCCCCCCCCCCCCCCCCCCCCCCCCCCCCCCCCCCCCCCCCCCCCCCCCCCCCCCCCCCCCCCCCCCCCCCCCCCCCCCCCCCCCCCCCCCCCCCCCCCCCCCCCCCCCCCCCCCCCCCCCCCCCCCCCCCCCCCCCCCCCCCCCCCCCCCCCCCCCCCCCCCCCCCCCCCCCCCCCCCCCCCCCCCCCCCCCCCCCCCCCCCCCCCCCCCCCCCCCCCCCCCCCCCCCCCCCCCCCCCCCCCCCCCCCCCCCCCCCCCCCCCCCCCCCCAGTTCTTCTTTAGATACCAGTTGAAATTGTCAATAGATTATTGTACTTGCATGTTGTGTCATGTCTCTGAATGGATTATGTTGTAAGACCCCCTATGTTGTCCAGTGTGTTGTAACGATCCGAATTTTTTAGGCGAGGTAATCCTCAGTACTTGTATGATTGACATAAGGTGGACTGTTTTTCGTGTGAGCATATTGTATTGGATGAAATAACTGTTTGACTCAAAGTGTATCCAACCTACTGAATTCGAAGATCACAAAATTTTGAAGATCATAATCATATATAAAGGTGGAATAAATCTTTGATGTGGTTTTGAAGAAATAAATAACAAAACATAGAATTATCTATGGATATTCGTAATCGAATACAAATTGGATTTAAATTTAGTTGCCAGGGCCCAGGGCAAACGTGAATGCTAATTCTCCCAAGTTTTGAACGAAGCGGCTAAACACCCACTATCATTTGTGCGAAGCAAGTGTTTGCGAGATGGAAATTATTGTCTACCCCTGACACTTTGACATCCTTGTCGACCGGATTTACACTGCTGTCAATAGGGGTAGACTAGTAACTTCAATCAGACGTGACACGACCGCCTTTGAGCCCATTCAGACACGGTGGGCGCCAAACGTGGGCGGCAAAACACATTTGATTCAAGCTCGTCCAAAAGATATGTGTCTCTCCCTCCGTTTCCCCATTCATACACGGTGGGCGGCAAAACAAACTCTCCTTGTCCGAAATCGATGTAGGCAAATATTTTAAATAGGGGCAGATGTGTAACTTCCCTCAGACGTGACACAACCGCCCTACCTGTCAGCCCCATTCATACACCGTGGGCGCCAACCGTGGGCGGCAAAACACCCTCTCCTCGCCCGAAATCACTACCGGCAAATATTTGGGAGATGCGAGATTACCGTCCTATCCCCAACCGACGTGATGTCCAAAATTTTAAACGGGGGATAAGTTCGTAACATTCCCACATTTCAGACAAGCGCGCCCCAAAGTTTGAGATCCCCCCTCCCCCTCCATTTCCCCATTCATACACCGTCGGCGCCACAACAACCTCCCCACTGCGGCCAGCCTCCTCCGTCCACCACCCCATCCTCCACCTTGCCGGAGCTGCTACCCCTACCTCGTCGTCCACTGCAAGAGATGGACGTCTCTCATCCACGGCGCCGGACCAGGATCCTTTCATCGCGTCCAATCGCTTCATCGGCGCCGTCGTCCACCTTGCCATTGCCGCTCCTATGACCGCCTCGTCCACGGCAACAAGATTTATCCCCCGACCCGGCCGTCTGCCGTCTAAAGTCTTCTTCCCCACCGCCGACAGCCATCGCACCCGCAGCACCCTCAACGTATCAGCAGGGGCCTACACGGCGTCGCAAGAGAGGTGGTACTCTTCCATATGTTCTTAAGTAATTGATCTCACCCGAAAAATAGATCGTAAATTGTTTACTGTACTTTTCTTGTCCGTACCAAATCGTAGTGGCTAGTTGAAAGCAAACATTGGTTGCGAAGTAGCTTCTTCCGGTTTGCACCTTCAGATCCGCCATGGCACGGTCACTATACTCGTAAAGCTTATGGTTTCCCCCCTTTATATTCACTACCATCATCGTAGGTGCTTCGTGTCGTGCTAGCACTTCTCCTCAAGACCTCAATCCATCAAGCGAAACAACATGCCACTCATTATTCCAAAGCTTAGGTGTTGAAATACAAATCTGATATGATGCTCATATGAGTACTAAAATAGAGAACGTTTAATTGGTTACCTAATGTTCCTATATTCATTTTGAAAAGCATGTGCACCACCCACTGGTCCAGCTAGTTCCACTTTCTTGATTTTACTCCTGATTCTTAGGGGTTTCCCCTTTTATCTACTCTACTATGATCTGCGTAGGTGCTTTCTGTCGTACTAGCATTACTCCACCCTTCAAGCTAAACAACACAACACTCAAAATTCCAAAGCTTAGTTGTTCAAATATGATTGTGATATGATACTGATATTAGTTAACAGACACATTTAATTGGTTAGCTAAAGGTCCCACTTGAGTTTCCAAATGCATGTTGTGACATATAGAGAGACAGCAGAATTGCATTTCTTTGTCACTTGTTGACTGTACTTTCTTGTCCATACCAAATCTTAGTTGTTATTTCAAACCAAACATCGGTTGCTAACTACCCTTTGCGTGGTTTGCAGCTTCAGATCTGCCATCCCACTACCACGGTCAACACTATACTCATCATGCTTACGGTTTCTCCATTTTATGATGACCACGATCAGCCTACGTGGTTCGTGTCATAATAGCACTTCTCCACCCATCGAGCTAAACAAACTTAGTTGTACAAATTCAAATCTGATATTATGCTGATATTAGTAAAACTGAGAGATGTTTAATTAGTCAGCTAAATGTTCCTACTTTAGTATCGAAATGCATGTGAGCCACATATGGAGAGACCAAAAGGAATAGTATTTCTCTGTGCGCTCTGGTTCATCATGGGTGGGCAACCGACATGGTATAGAAAGACTTGTAATATCTTCAATCTGCTTGCTCTTCTACTCTTCTTTAAGATGATCCTCTTCTCTTCTTTAATAAGTATGTTCCTTGTTGGGAAGAGTAGCAGAGACATTTGCGGTCGACTGGTCAGATCGAATTGTTCTCCCTTAGTATATTTTGAATATGTCGGGTCAGGTCAACTTGTTCTTCTTTACTATATGTTGAAGCTCTCATCTGCGAAGTATCTGTTGGGGAACACAGTAATTTCAAAAAAATTCCTACGATCACGCAAGATCTATGTGATGCATAGCAACGAGCGGGAGAGTGTTGTCCACGTACCCTCATAGACCGTAAGCAGAAGCGTTATGACAACGCGGCTGATGTAGTCGTATGTCTTCACGATCCGACCGATCCTAGCACCGAAAGTACGGCACCTCCGTGATCTGCACACGTTCGGCTCGGTGACATCCCATGAACTCTTGATCCAGCTGAGTGTCGAGGGAGAGCTTCATCAGCACGACAGCGTGATGACGGTGATGATGAAGCTACCGGCGCAGGGCTTCGCCTAAGCACTGCAACGATATGACCGAGGTGGATTATGGTGGAGGGGGGCACCGCACATGGCTAAGACAATGTCTGTTGTTGTGTTCTAGGGTGCCCCCCTGCCCCCGTATATAAAGGAGCAAGGGGGGAGGCCGGCCGGCCCTAGGGTGCGCCAAGGAGGGGAGGAGTCCTCCTCCTAGTAGGAGTAGGACTCCTCCTTTCCTAGTCCTACTAGGAGGGGGGAAGGAAGGAGGAGAGGGAGAAGGAAAGGGGGGCGCCGCCCCCCCTTCCTAGTCCAATTCGGACCCAAGGGGGAGGGGGCGCGCGGCCTGCCCTTGGCTAGCCCTCTCTCTCTCCACTAAGGCCCATGTGGCCCATTAGTTCTCCGGGGTGTTCTGGTAACCCCCCGGCACTCCGGTTTTCTCCGAAATCACCCGGAACACTTCCGGTGTCTGAATATAGTCGTCCAATATATCAATCTTTATGTCTCGACCATTTCGAGACTCCTCGTCATGTCCGTGATCATATCCGGGACTCTGAACTACCTTCGTTCATCAAAACACATAAACTCATAATACCAATCGTCACCGAACGTTAAGCATGCGGACCCTACGGGTTTGAGAACTATGTAGACATGACCGAGACACGTCTCCGGTCAATAACCGATAGCGGAACCTGGATGCTCATATTGGCTCCCACATATTCTACGAAGATCTTTATCGGTCAAACCGCATAATAACATACGTTGTTCCCTTTGTCATCGGTATGTGACTTGCCCGAGTTTCGATCGTCGGTATCTCAATACCTAGTTCAATCTCGTTACCGGCAAGTCTCTTTACTCGTTCTGTAATGCATCATCCCGCAACTAACTCATTAGTCACATTGCTTGCAAGGCTTATACCCCCCCCCCCCCCCCCCCCCCCCCCCCCCCCCCCCCCCCCCCCCCCCCCCCCCCCCCCCCCCCCCCCCCCCCCCCCCCCCCCCCCCCCCCCCCCCCCCCCCCCCCCCCCCCCCCCCCCCCCCCCCCCCCCCCCCCCCCCCCCCCCCCCCCCCCCCCCCCCCCCCCCCCCCCCCCCCCCCCCCCCCCCCCCCCCCCCCCCCCCCCCCCCCCCCCCCCCCCCCCCCCCCCCCCCCCCCCCCCCCCCCCCCCCCCCCCCCCCCCCCCCCCCCCCCCCCCCCCCCCCCCCCCCCCCCCCCCCCCCCCCCCCCCCCCCCCCCCCCCCCCCCCCCCCCCCCCCCCCCCCCCCCCCCCCCCCCCCCCCCCCCCCCCCCCCCCCCCCCCCCCCCCCCCCCCCCCCCCCCCCCCCCCCCCCCCCCCCCCCCCCCCCCCCCCCCCCCCCCCCCCCCCCCCCCCCCCCCCCCCCCCCCCCCCCCCCCCCCCCCCCCCCCCCCCCCCCCCCCCCCCCCCCCCCCCCCCCCCCCCCCCCCCCCCCCCCCCCCCCCCCCCCCCCCCCCCCCCCCCCCCCCCCCCCCCCCCCCCCCCCCCCCCCCCCCCCCCCCCCCCCCCCCCCCCCCCCCCCCCCCCCCCCCCCCCCCCCCCCCCCCCCCCCCCCCCCCCCCCCCCCCCCCCCCCCCCCCCCCCCCCCCCCCCCCCCCCCCCCCCCCCCCCCCCCCCCCCCCCCCCCCCCCCCCCCCCCCCCCCCCCCCCCCCCCCCCCCCCCCCCCCCCCCCCCCCCCCCCCCCCCCCCCCCCCCCCCCCCCCCCCCCCCCCCCCCCCCCCCCCCCCCCCCCCCCCCCCCCCCCCCCCCCCCCCCCCCCCCCCCCCCCCCCCCCCCCCCCCCCCCCCCCCCCCCCCCCCCCCCCCCCCCCCCCCCCCCCCCCCCCCCCCCCCCCCCCCCCCCCCCCCCCCCCCCCCCCCCCCCCCCCCCCCCCCCCCCCCCCCCCCCCCCCCCCCCCCCCCCCCCCCCCCCCCCCCCCCCCCCCCCCCCCCCCCCCCCCCCCCCCCCCCCCCCCCCCCCCCCCCCCCCCCCCCCCCCCCCCCCCCCCCCCCCCCCCCCCCCCCCCCCCCCCCCCCCCCCCCCCCCTTTTATGCTATCCAGAAATTCTATATCATTTCCAATCAACAATATGTCATCCACATATAATATTAGAAATGCTACAGAGCTCCCGCTCACTTTCTTGTAAATACAGGCTTCTCCAAAAGTCTATATAAAACCATATGCTTTGATCACACTATCAAAACGTTTATTCCAACTCCAAGATGCTTGCACGAGCCCATAGATGGATCGCTGGAGCTTGCACACTTTGTTAGCATCCTTTGAATCGATAAAACCTTCAGGTTGCATCATATACAACTCTTCTTCCAGAAATCCATTCAGGAATGCAGTCTTGACATCCATTTGCCAAATTTCATAATCATAAAATGCAGAAATTGCTAACATGATTCAGACAGACTTAAGCATCGCTACGGGTGAGAAGGTCCCATCGTAGTCAACTCCTTGAACTTGTCAAAAACCTTTTGCAACAAGTTGAGCTTTGTAGACAGTAACATTACCATCAGCGTCAGTCTTCCTCTTGAAGATCCATTTATTCTCGATGGCTTGCCGATCATCGGGCAAGTCAACCAAAGTCCACACTTTGTTCTCATACATGGATCCCATCTCAGATTTCATGGCCTCATGCCATTTCGCGGAATCTGGGCTCATCATCGCTTCCTCATAGTTCGTAGGTTCATCATGGTCAAATAACATGACCTCCAGAACTGGATTACCATACCACTCTGGTGCGGATCTTACTCTGGTTGACCTACGAGGTTCGGTAGTAACTTGATATGAAGTTATATGATCATCATCATTAGCTTCCTCACTAATTGGTGTCGGAGTCACAGGAACAGATTTCTGTGATGAACTACTTTCCAATAAGGGAGCAGGTATAGTTACCTCATCAAGTTCTACTTTCCTCCCACTCACTTCTTTCGAGAGAAACTCCTTCTCTAGAAAGGATCCATTCTTAGCAACGAATGTCTTGCCTTCAGATCTGTGATAGAAGCTGTACCCAATAGTCTCTTTTGGGTATCCGATGAAGACACATTTCTCCGATTTGGGTTTGAGCTTATCAGGTTGACGCTTTTTCACATAAGCATCGCAGCCCCAAACTTTAAGAAACGACAACTTAGGTTTCTTGCCAAACCACAGTTCATAAGGTGTCATCTCAATGGATTTAGATGGTGCCCTATTTAACGTGAATGCAACCGTCTCTAAAGCATAACCCCAAAACGATAGCGGTAAATCAGTAAGAGACATCATAGATCGCACCATATCTAGTAAAGTACGATTACGACGTTCGGACACACCATTACGCTGTGGTGTTCCGGGTGGCGTGAGTTGCGAAACTATTCCGCATTGTTTCAAACGAAGACCAAACTCATAACTCAAATATTCTCCTCCACGATCAGATCGTAGAAACTTTACTTTCTTGTTATGATGATTTTCCACTTCACTCTGAAATTCTTTGAACTTTTCAAATGTTTCAGACTTATGTTTTATCAAGTAGATATACCCATATATGCTCAAATCATCTATGAAGGTGAGAAAATAATGATACCCGCCGCGAGCCTCAATATTCATTGGACCACATACATCAGTATGTATGATTTCCAACAAGTCTGTTTCTCGCTCCATTGTTCCGGAGAACGGAGTTTTAGTCATCTTGCCCATGAGGCATGGTTCGCAAGTACCAAGTGATTCATAATCAAGTGATTCCAAAAGTCCATCAGAATGGAGTTTCTTCATGCGCTTTACACCAATATGACCCAAACGGCAGTGCCACAAATATGTTGCACTATCATTATCAACTCTACATCTTTTGGCTTCAATATTATGAATATGTGTGTCACTACTATCGAGATTCAGTAAAAATAGACCACTCTTCAAGGGTGCATGACCATAAAAGATATTACTCATATAAATAGAACAACCATTATTCTTTGATTTAAATGAATAACCATCTCGCATCAAACAAGATCCAGATATAATGTTCATGCTTAACGCTGGCACCAAATAACAATTATTCAGGTCTAAAACTAATCCCGAAGGTAGATGTAGAGGTAGCGTGCCGACGGCGATCACATCGACTTTGGAACCATTTCCCACGCGCATCGTCACCTCGTCCTTAGCCAATCTTCGCTTAATCCGTAGTCCCTGTTTCGAGTTGCAAATATTAGCAACAGAACCAGTATCAAATACCCAGGCACTACGGCGAGCACTAGTAAGGTACACATCAATAACATGTATATCACATATACCTTTGTTCACCTTGCCATCCTTCTTATCCGCCAAATACTTGGGGCAGTTCTGCTTCCAGTGACCAGTCCCTTTGCAGTAGAAGCACTCAGTCTCAGGCTTAGGTCCAGACTTGGGCTTCTTCACTTGAGCAGCAACTTGCCTGCCGTTCTTCTTGAAGTTCCCCTTCCTCCCTTTACCCTTTTTCTTGAAACTGGTGGTCTTGTTGACCATCAACACTTGATGCTCCTTCTTGATTTCTACATCCGCAGCCTTTAGCATTGCGAAGAGCTCGGGAATTGTCTTATCCATACCTTGCATGTTATAGTTCATCTCGAAGCTCTTGTAGCTTGGTGGCAGTGATTGAAAAATTCTGTCAATGACACTATCATCAGGAAGATTAACTCCAAGTTGAATCAAGTGATTGTTATACCCAGACATTTTGAGTATATGTTCACTGACAGAACTATTCTCCACCATCTTGCAGCTGTAGAACTTATTGGAGACTTCATATCTCTCAATCCGGGCATTTGCTTGAAATATTAACTTCAACTCCTGGAACATCTCATATGCTCCATGACGTTCAAAACGTCGTTGAAGTCCCGGTTCTAAGCCGTAAAGCATGGCACACTGAACTATCGAGTAGTCATCAGCTTTGCTCTGCCACACATTCATAACATTTGGTGTTGCTCCTGCAGCAGGTTTGGCACCTAGCTGTGCTTCCAGGACGTACCCCCCCCCCCCCCCCCCCCCCCCCCCCCCCCCCCCCCCCCCCCCCCCCCCCCCCCCCCCCCCCCCCCCCCCCCCCCCCCCCCCCCCCCCCCCCCCCCCCCCCCCCCCCCCCCCCCCCCCCCCCCCCCCCCCCCCCCCCCCCCCCCCCCCCCCCCCCCCCCCCCCCCCCCCCCCCCCCCCCCCCCCCCCCCCCCCCCCCCCCCCCCCCCCCCCCCCCCCCCCCCCCCCCCCCCCCCCCCCCCCCCCCCCCCCCCCCCCCCCCCCCCCCCCCCCCCCCCCCCCCCCCCCCCCCCCCCCCCCCCCCCCCCCCCCCCCCCCCCCCCCCCCCCCCCCCCCCCCCCCCCCCCCCCCCCCCCCCCCCCCCCCCCCCCCCCCCCCCCCCCCCCCCCCCCCCCCCCCCCCCCCCCCCCCCCCCCCCCCCCCCCCCCCCCCCCCCCCCCCCCCCCCCCCCCCCCCCCCCCCCCCCCCCCCCCCCCCCCCCCCCCCCCCCCCCCCCCCCCCCCCCCCCCCCCCCCCCCCCCCCCCCCCCCCCCCCCCCCCCCCCCCCCCCCCCCCCCCCCCCCCCCCCCCCCCCCCCCCCCCCCCCCCCCCCCCCCCCCCCCCCCCCCCCCCCCCCCCCCCCCCCCCCCCCCCCCCCCCCCCCCCCCCCCCCCCCCCCCCCCCCCCCCCCCCCCCCCCCCCCCCCCCCCCCCCCCCCCCCCCCCCCCCCCCCCCCCCCCCCCCCCCCCCCCCCCCCCCCCCCCCCCCCCCCCCCCCCCCCCCCCCCCCCCCCCCCCCCCCCCCCCCCCCCCCCCCCCCCCCCCCCCCCCCCCCCCCCCCCCCCCCCCCCCCCCCCCCCCCCCCCCCCCCCCCCCCCCCCCCCCCCCCCCCCCCCCCCCCCCCCCCCCCCCCCCCCCCCCCCCCCCCCCCCCCCCCCCCCCCCCCCCCCCCCCCCCCCCCCCCCCCCCCCCCCCCCCCCCCCCCCCCCCCCCCCCCCCCCCCCCCCCCCCCCCCCCCCCCCCCCCCCCCCCCCCCCCCCCCCCCCCCCCCCCCCCCCCCCCCCCCCCCCCCCCCCCCCCCCCCCCCCCCCCCCCCCCCCCCCCCCCCCCCCCCCCCCCCCCCCCCCCCCCCCCCCCCCCCCCCCCCCCCCCCCCCCCCCCCCCCCCCCCCCCCCCCCCCCCCCCCCCCCCCCCCCCCCCCCCCCCCCCCCCCCCCCCCCCCCCCCCCCCCCCCCCCCCCCCCCCCCCCCCCCCCCCCCCCCCCCCCCCCCCCCCCCCCCCCCCCCCCCCCCCCCCCCCCCCCCCCCCCCCCCCCCCCCCCCCCCCCCCCCCCCCCCCCCCCCCCCCCCCCCCCCCCCCCCCCCCCCCCCCCCCCCCCCCCCCCCCCCCCCCCCCCCCCCCCCCCCCCCCCCCACGTGATCCAAATCAACTAAACCATGTCCGATCATCACGTGAGATGGGGTAGTTTTCAATGGTGAACATCACTATGTTGATCATATCTACTATATGATTCACGCTCGACCTTTCGGTCTCAGTGTTCCGAGGCCATATCTGCATATGCTAGGCTCGTCAAGTTAAACCCGAGTATTCTGCATGTGCAAAACTGGCTTGCACCCGTTGTATGTGAACGTAGAGCTTATCACACCCAATCATCACGTGGTGTCTCGGCACGACGAACTATAGCAACGGTGCATACTCAGGGAGAACACTTGTACCTTGAAATTTAGTGAGAGATCATCTTATAATGCTACCGTCAATCAAAGCAAAATAAGATGCATAAATGATAAACATCACATGCAATCAATATAAGTGATATGATATGGCCATCATCATCTTGTGCCTTTGATCATCATCTCCAAAGCACCGTCATGATCACCATCGTCACCGGCGTGACACCTTGATCTCCATCGTAGCATCGTTGTCATCTTGCCAACTATTGTTTCTATGACTATCGCTACCGCTTAGTGATAAAGTAAAAACAATTACAGGGCGATTGCATTGCATACAATAAAGTGACAACCATATGGCTCCTGGGGGGGGGGGGGGGGGGGGGGGGGGGGGGGGGGGGGGGGGGGGGGGGGGGGGGGGGGGGGGGGGGGGGGGGGGGGGGGGGGGGGGGGGGGGGGGGGGGGGGGGGGGGGGGGGGGGGGGGGGGGGGGGGGGGGGGGGGGGGGGGGGGGGGGGGGGGGGGGGGGGGGGGGGGGGGGGGGGGGGGGGGGGGGGGGGGGGGGGGGGGGGGGGGGGGGGGGGGGGGGGGGGGGGGGGGGGGGGGGGGGGGGGGGGGGGGGGGGGGGGGGGGGGGGGGGGGGGGGGGGGGGGGGGGGGGGGGGGGGGGGGGGGGGGGGGGGGGGGGGGGGGGGGGGGGGGGGGGGGGGGGGGGGGGGGGGGGGGGGGGGGGGGGGGGGGGGGGGGGGGGGGGGGGGGGGGGGGGGGGGGGGGGGGGGGGGGGGGGGGGGGGGGGGGGGGGGGGGGGGGGGGGGGGGGGGGGGGGGGGGGGGGGGGGGGGGGGGGGGGGGGGGGGGGGGGGGGGGGGGGGGGGGGGGGGGGGGGGGGGGGGGGGGGGGGGGGGGGGGGGGGGGGGGGGGGGGGGGGGGGGGGGGGGGGGGGGGGGGGGGGGGGGGGGGGGGGGGGGGGGGGGGGGGGGGGGGGGGGGGGGGGGGGGGGGGGGGGGGGGGGGGGGGGGGGGGGGGGGGGGGGGGGGGGGGGGGGGGGGGGGGGGGGGGGGGGGGGGGGGGGGGGGGGGGGGGGGGGGGGGGGGGGGGGGGGGGGGGGGGGGGGGGGGGGGGGGGGGGGGGGGGGGGGGGGGGGGGGGGGGGGGGGGGGGGGGGGGGGGGGGGGGGGGGGGGGGGGGGGGGGGGGGGGGGGGGGGGGGGGGGGGGGGGGGGGGGGGGGGGGGGGGGGGGGGGGGGGGGGGGGGGGGGGGGGGGGGGGGGGGGGGGGGGGGGGGGGGGGGGGGGGGGGGGGGGGGGGGGGGGGGGGGGGGGGGGGGGGGGGGGGGGGGGGGGGGGGGGGGGGGGGGGGGGGGGGGGGGGGGGGGGGGGGGGGGGGGGGGGGGGGGGGGGGGGGGGGGGGGGGGGGGGGGGGGGGGGGGGGGGGGGGGGGGGGGGGGGGGGGGGGGGGGGGGGGGGGGGGGGGGGGGGGGGGGGGGGGGGGGGGGGGGGGGGGGGGGGGGGGGGGGGGGGGGGGGGGGGGGGGGGGGGGGGGGGGGGGGGGGGGGGGGGGGGGGGGGGGGGGGGGGGGGGGGGGGGGGGGGGGGGGGGGGGGGGGGGGGGGGGGGGGGGGGGGGGGGGGGGGGGGGGGGGGGGGGGGGGGGGGGGGGGGGGGGGGGGGGGGGGGGGGGGGGGGGGGGGGGGGGGGGGGGGGGGGGGGGGGGGGGGGGGGGGGGGGGGGGGGGGGGGGGGGGGGGGGGGGGGGGGGGGGGGGGGGGGGGGGGGGGGGGGGGGGGGGGGGGGGGGGGGGGGGGGGGGGGGGGGGGGGGGGGGGGGGGGGGGGGGGGGGGGGACATGTCTCCGGTCAATAACCAATAGCGGAACCTGGATGCTCATATTGGCTCTCACATATTCTACGAAGATCTTTATTGGTCAAACCGCATAACAACATACGTTGTTCCCTTTGTCATCGGTATGTTACTTGCCCGAGATTCGATCGTCGGTATCTCAATACCTAGTTCAATCTCGTTACCGGCAAGTCTCTTTACTCATTCCGTAATACATCATCCCGAAACTAACTCATTAGTTACAATGCTTGCAAGGCTTATAGTGATGTGCATTACCGAGTGGGCCCAGAGATACCTCTCCGACAATCGGAGTGACAAATCCTAATCTCGAAATACGCCAACTCAACAAGTACCTTCGGAGACACATGTAGAGCACCTTTATAATCACCCAGTTACGTTGTGACGTTTGGTAGCACACAAAGTGTTCCTCCGGTAAACGGGAGTTGCATAATCTCATAGTCATAGGAACATGTATAAGTCATGAAGAAAGCAATAGCAACATACTAAACGATCAAGTGCTAAGCTAACGGAATGGGTCAAGTCAATCACATCATTCTCCTAATGATGTGATCCCGTTAATCAAATGACAACTCATGTCTAGGGTTAGGAAACATAACCATCTTTGATTAACGAACTAGTCTAGTAGAGGCTTACTAGTGACACTCTGTTTGTCTATGTATTCACACATGTATCATTTTTCCGGTTAATACAATTCTAGCATGAATAATAAACATTTATCATGAAATAA
>JAAAWM010011745.1:0-101479 GCA_036873465.1 Thinopyrum obtusiflorum | reverse complement strand
CTAGGGCATATTTCCAACAGAATAATGTGATGGACAAGACCCAAACTATAAGCGTAGCATATGATCGTATCAAGTTTATTGCTATCATTTTCTTCATGTCAAGTATCTGTTCCTTCGACCATGAGATCATGCAACTCCCGGATATCGGAGGAATACCTTGTGTGCTATCAAACGTCACTTTGTAACTGGGTGATCATAAAGATGCTCTACAGGTATGTCCGAAGGTGTCTGTTGGGTTGACATGGATCGAGACTGGGATTTGTCGCTCCGTGTGACGGAGAGATATCTCTGGGCCCTATCGGTAACACAACATCACAAGAAGCTTGCAAGCATGTGACTAATGTGTTTAGTCACGGGATCTTGTATTATGGAACGAGTAAAGAGACTTGCCGGTAATGAGATTGAACTAGCTATAGAGATATCGACGATCGAATCTCGGGCAAGTAACATACCGATGGACAAAGGGAACTGCATACGGGATTAGCTGAATCCTTAACATAGAGGTTCGACCGATAAAGATCTTCATAGAATATGTAGGAACCGATATGGGCATCCAGGTCCCGCTATTGGTTATTGACCGTAGAGGTGTCTTGGTCATGTCTGCATAGTTCTCGAACTCGCAGGGTCTACGCACTTAAGGTTTGGTGACGATCTAAGTATAGTTGAGTTATTGTGTTGGTGACCGAAGGTTGTTCGGAGTCCCAGATGAGATCCTGGACATCACGAGGAGCTCCGGAATGGTCCGGAGGTAAAGATCCATATATGGAAAGTTGTTATCAGGATTCCGAAAATAGTTCGAGTTTTTTCGGTATTGCACCGGGAAGGTTCTAGAAGGTTCCGGGGTGGGGCCTGATACGTCCATTTTGCATCATGCTCTCTTATTTTACAAGGTTTACTCAAAGAGGGAGAATGCCGGCAGCTGGAATTCTGGACCGGAAAGGAGCAAATCTGAGATACCTAATCTGCATAACTCCAAAAGTCCTGAAATTTTACGGAGAATTATTTTGGAATGTATAAAAAATATTGGGCGGAGAAACTACCAGAGGGGACCCACCAGGTGGCCACAAGCCTGAGGGGCGCGCCCTACCCCCCAGGGCTTGTGGGGCCCCTAGCCATCATCTGGTGCCCCTCTTCTGCTATATGAAAGGTTTTGACCTAGAAAAAATAAAGAGGAAGCTTTCGAGACAAAGCGTCGCCGTCTCGAGGCAGAACTTGGGCAGGAGCAATCTAGGGCTCCGGCAGAGCGATTCTGCCGGGGAAACTTCCCTCCCGGAGGGGGAAATCGAAGCCATCGTCATCACCAACAATCCTCTCATCGAGGGAGGGTCAATGTCCATCAACATCTTCACCAGCACCATCTCCTCTCAAACCCTAGTTCATCTCTTGTATTCAATCTTTGTCTCAAAACCTCAGATTGGTACCTGTGGGTTACTAGTAGTGTTGATTACTCTCCATAGTTGATGCTAGTTGGTTTATTTGGTGGAAGACCATATGTTCAGATCCTTAATGATATTAAATACCCCTTTGATCTTGAACACGAATATGCTTTGTGAGTAGTTACATTTGTTCTTGAGGACATGGGAGAAGTCTTGTTATAAGTAATCATGTGAATTTGGTATTCGTTCAATATTTTGATGAGATGTATGTTGTCTTTCCTCTAGTGGTGTTATGTGAACGTAGACTACATGACACTTCACCATGATTTGGGCCTAGGGGAAGGCATTGGGAAGTAATAAGTAGATGATGGGTTGCTAGAGTGACAGAAGCTTAAACCCCAGTTTATGCGTTGCTTCGTAAGGGGCTGATTTGGATCCACATGTTTCATGCTATGGTTAGATTTCTCTTAATTCTTCTTTCGTAGTTGCGGATGCTTGCGAGAGGGGTTAATCATAAGTGGGAGGTTTGTCCAAGTAAGGACAGCACCCAAGCACCGGTCCACCCACATATCAAATTATCAAAGTAACGAACGCGAATCATATGAGCATGATGAAAACTAACTTGGCAATAATTCCCATGTGTCCTCGAAAGCGCTTTGCTTTATATAAGAGTTCGTCCAGGCTTATCCTTTGCTACAAAAAGGATTGGGCCACCTTTCTGCACCTTTGTTACACTTGTTACTTGTTACCCGTTACGTATTTTCTTATCATCAAACTCTCTGTTACCGATAATTTCAGTGCTTGCAGAAAATACCTTGCTGAAAACCGCTTGTCATTTCCTTTTGCTCCTCATTGGGTTCGACACTATTACTTATCGAAAGGACTACTATTGTTCCCCTATACTTGTGGGTCATCAAGACTCTTTTCTGTCACCGTTGCCGGGGAGTGAAGTGCCTTTGGTAAGTGGAATTTGGTGAGGAAACATTTATATTACGTGCTGAAATGTATTGTCACTTGTCACTATGAAAAGTCATCCTTTGAGGGGCTTGTTCGGGGTATCTTCACCTCGATCGGAAGAGCAAAGGGTTTCTCCTCAACCTACTGCACCTACTGAAAATATTTATTATGAAATTCCTTCGGGTATGATAGAGAAACTGCTAGCTAATCCTTATGCAGGAGATGGAACACTACATCCTGATATGCATCTAATCTATGTGGATGAAGTTTGTGGATTATTTAATCTTGCAGGTTTACCCGAGGATGAAGTCAAGAAGAATGTCTTTCCTTTATCTTTGAAGGGAAAGGCATTGACATGGTATAGGCTATGTGATGATATTGGAGCTTGGAATTACAACCGATTGAAATTGGAATTTCATCAGAAGTTTTATCCTATGCATCTAGTTCATCGTGATCGAAATTATGTATATAATTTTTGGCCTCGTGAAGGAGAAAGTATCACTCAAGCTTGGGGGAGGCTTAAGTTAATGTTATATTTATGCCCCAATCATGAGCTCTCAAGATAAATTATTATTCAGAATTTTTATGATCGGCTTTCTCGTAATGATCAATCCATGCTCGATACTTCTTGTACTGGTTCTTTTATGAAGAAGACTATTGAATTCAAATGGGATCTCTTGGAAAGAATTAAACGCAACTCTGAATATTGGGAGCTCGAC
Organism: Thinopyrum obtusiflorum; assembly: GCA_036873465.1. Taxonomy (NCBI): domain Eukaryota; kingdom Viridiplantae; phylum Streptophyta; class Magnoliopsida; order Poales; family Poaceae; genus Thinopyrum; species Thinopyrum obtusiflorum. Next base: position 98,427 of record JAAAWM010011745.1, on the reverse strand, counting down.
GAAGGTAAGGAGTCAGGTATAAACCTTAAGTTTGATTGTGTTAAATCTTTTATGGATACCGATGCTTTTTGTGAATTTAGCACTAAATATGGACTTGACTCTGAGATAGTAGCTTCTTTCTGTGAACCATTTGCTACTCATGTTGATCTCCCTAAGAAGAAGTGGTTTAAATATCATCCTCTCATTGAAGTAAAAATAGTAGAACCCATTAAAGCTGAAGAAGAAACCATTACTTATAATGTTGATCCAGTTATTCCTACTGCTTATATAGAGAAACCACCTTTTCCTGTTAGGATAAAAGAACATGCTAAAGCTTCAGTTGTAGTCCGTAAGAGTTATACTAGAACACCTACACCCCCTGAACAAACTAAAGTTGAACCTAGTATTGCTATGGTTAAAGATCTCTTGGTGGATAATATTTATGGGCATGTTATTTATTTCTGTGATGAAGCTGCTAGAATTGCTAAACCCGACGAAAAAGATGAACATAGACCTGTTGTTGGCATGCCTGTTGTCTCTGTTAAAATAGGAGATCATTGTTATCATGGCTTATGTGATTTGGGTGCTAGTGTGAGTGCAATCCCTTTTACTTTATATCAAGAAATTATTAATGATATTGCGCCTGCTGAAATAGAAGATATTGATGTTACTATTAAGCTTGCTAATAGAGATACTATCTCACCAATTGGGATCGTTAGAGATGTTGAAGTCTTGTGCAGGGAAATAAAATACCCTACTGATTTTCTAGTTCTTGGTTCCCCACAAGATGATTTTTGTCCCATTATATTTGGTAGACCTTTCTTGAACACTATTAATGCGAAGATAGATTGTGAGAAAGAAATTGTTAGTGTAAGTTTCGGGGATGTGTCTCATGAGTTTAATTTATCCAAATTCCATAGACAACTTCGTGATAAAGAATTGCCTAGTAAAGATGAAATTATTGGTCTTGCTTCTATTGTCGTGCCTCCTACTGATCCTTTAGAACAATATTTGCTAGGCCATGAAAATGACATGTTCATGAATGAAAGAAATGAAATAGATGAGATATTCTTTAAACAAATGCCTGTTTTGGAACATAATTTGCCTGTTGAGACTCTTGGAGATCCTCTACCACCCAAGAGTGATCCTGTGTTCGATCTTAAACAATTACCTGATACTTTGAAATATGCTTATCTCAATGAAAGGAAGACATATCCTGTTATTATTAGCGCTAACCTTTCAGAGCATGAAGAAAAGAAATTATTAAAAACTCTGAGGAAGCACCGTGCAGCTATTGGATATACTCTTGATGATCTTAAGGGCATTAGTCTCACTCTATGTCAGCATAAAATTAATATGGAACCTGACGCTAAATCAGTTGTTGATCACCAGCGACGGTTAAATCCTAAGATGGAAGAAGTGGTAAGAAATAAAATACTAAAGCTTCTGGAAGTAGGTATAATCTATCCTATAGCTGATAGTAGATGGGTAAGTCATGTTCATTGTGTCCCTAAGAAGGGAGGTATTACTGTTGTTCCTAATGATAAAAATGAATTGATTCCGGTAAGAATTGTCACCACGGAGGGGTTCATCATCCTCATTGGTGCTCCTCCGATGATGCGTGAGTAGTTCACCATAGACCTATGGGTCCGTAGGTAGTAGCTAGATGGCTTCTTCTCTCTTTTTGATTCTCAATACAATGTTCTCTTGGAGATCTATTTGATGTAATGACTTTTGAGGTGTGTTTGTTGGGATCCGATGAAGTGTGAGTTTATGACCAGATCTATATCCATGAATATTATTTGAGTCTTCTTTCATCTCTTATATGCATGATTATTTATATCCTTGTATTTCTTCTCTGAATCTTTGATTTAGTTAGGCCAACTAGATCGATTTTTCTTGCAATGGGAAGAGGTGCTTTGCGATGGGTTCGATCTTGCGGTGTCCTCACCCAGTGACAGAAGGGGTAGCGAGGCACACATGTATCGTTGCTATTAAGGATAAAAAGATGGGGTCTATTCCTACATGAATAGATCTTGTCTACATCATGTCACCGTTCTTATTGCATTACTCCGTTTCTTCATGAACTTAATACACTAGATGCATGCTGGATAGCGGTCGATGTGTGGAGTAATAGTAGTAGATACAAAATCGTTTCGGTCTACATATCTTGGACGTGATGCTTATATTCATGATCATTGCCTTGGATATTGTCATAATTATTTGCTCTTCTATCAATTGCCCAACAGTAATTTGTTTACGCATATTATGATTTTTCTCGAGAGAAGCCACTAGTGAAATCTATGGCCCCCGGGTCTATGTTTTATCATATTTCTTTCAGATCTATCATTTATCAAATTTGTTTTCAGATCTATTATTCCAAAAACCCAAAAATACCTTGCTACACTTTTTCTTTACTTATTTTATTTTGTGTTCTTGCTGGATCTATTTATCCAATCTCATCCAAATTAATCAATCTTTTTACTGAGGAGGGATTTGAAGGAAATATGCCCTAGAGGCAATAATAAAGTTGTTATTTTATATTTCCTAATTCATGATAAAGGTTTATTATTCATGCTAGAATTGTATTGATCGGAAACTTAAATACATGTGTGAATACATAAACAAATACCGTGTCCCTAGTAAGCCTCTACTAGACTAGCTCGTTGATCAAAGATGGTTAAGGTTTCCTAACCATAGACATGTGTTGTCATTTGATAACGGGATCACATCATTAGGAGAATGATGTGATGGACAAGACCCATCTGTTAGCTTAGCATATTGATCGTTCAGTTTATTGCTATTGCTTTCGTGATGACAAATACATATTCCTTCGACTATGAGATTATGCAACTCCCGGATACCGGAGGAATACCTTGTGTGCTATCAAACATCACAACATAACTAGGTGATCATAAAGATGCTCTACAGGTATCTCCGAAGGTGTTTGTTGAGTTTGCATATATCGAGATTAGGATTTGTCACTCCGAGTATCGGAGAGGTATCTCTGGGCCTGATACGTCTCCAACGTATCTATAATTTTTTATTGTTCCATGCTATTATATTATCTGTTTTGGATGTTTTATATGCATCAATATGCTATTTTATATTATTTTTGGGACTAACCTATTAACCTAGAGCCCAGTGCCAGTTTCTGTTTTTTTCCTTGTTTTAGAGTTTCGCAGAAAAGGAATACCAAATGGAGTCCAAACGGAATGAAACTTTCGCGATGATTTTTCTTGGACCAGAAGACATCCAGAGGACTTGGAGTACACGTCAGGAAAGCCACGAGGCGGCCACAAGGACGGAGGGCGCGCCCAGGCGGGTAGGGTGCGCCCCCACCCTTGTGGGCCCCTCGTGACTCCAGTGACCTATTTCTTCCGCCTATATATTCTCAAATATCCCAAAAACAATCAGGAGAGGCACGAAAACACTTTTCCAGCACCGCAACCTTCTGTACCCATGAGATCCCATCTAGGGGCCTTTTCCGGTGTCCTGCCGGAGGGGGATGCAATCACGGAGGGCTTCTACATCAACACCATTGCCTCTCTGATGAAGCGTGAGTAGTTTAACTCAGACCTACGGGTCCATAGCTAGTAGCTAGATGGCTTCTTCTCTCTCATTGATTCTCAATACCATGTTCTCCTCGATGTTCTTGGAGATCTATTCGATGTAATACCTTTTTGCGGTGTGTTTGCCGAGATCCGATGAATTGTGGATTTATGATAAGTTTATCTATGAATATTATTTGAATCTTCTCTGAATTCTTATATGCATGATTTGATATCTTTGCAAGTCTCATCGAACTATCGATTTGGTTTGGCCAACTAGATTGGTTTTTCTTGCAGTAGGAGAAGTGCTTAGCTTTGGGTTCAATTTTGCGGTGCTTGATCCCAGTGACAGAAGGGGAACCGACACATATTGTATTGTTGCCATCGAGGATAACAAGATGGGGTTTTTATCATATTTCTTGAGTTTATCCCACTACATCATGTCATCTTACTTAATGCATTACTCTGTTTTATGAACTTAATACTCTAGATGCAGGCAGGAGTCGATCGATGTATGGAGTAATATTAGTAGATGCAGGCAGGAGTCGGTCTACTTGACACGGACGTGATGCCAATATTCATGATCATTGCCTTAGATATCATCATAACTTTGCGCTTTTCTATCAATTGCTCGGCAGTAATTTGTTCACCCACCGTAATATTTTCTATCTTGAGAGAAGCCTCTAGTGAAACCTATGGCCCCTGGGTTTATTTTCCATCATATAACTTTCCGATCTACAATTTTAGTTTTCGATTTACTTCCCTTGCAATCTTTTACTTTCCGATCTATAAACCAAAAATACCAAAAATATTTACTTTACCGTTTATCCATCTCTATCAGATCTCACTTTTGCAAATAACCGTGAAGGGATTGACAACCCCTTTATCGCGTTGGGTGCAAGTTGTTGATTGTTTGTGCAGGTATTTGGTGACTTGTTCGTTGTCTCCTACTGGATTGATATCTTGATTCTCAAACTGAGGGAAATACTTACTCTACTTTGCTGCATCACCCTTTCCTCTTCAAGGGAAAAACCAACGCAAGCTCAAGAGGTAGCAGGAAGAATTTCTACGCTGTTGTCGGGGAGATTTTCGCCAAGTCAAGAGTCAAGTCTCGTCTCCCATCAACTTGCTAATTTCTGGCGCCGTTGCCAGGGAGATCTACGCCAAGTCAAGACATACCAAGTACCCATCATAAACTCTCATCTCTCGCATTACATTATTTGCCACCTCTCGTTTTCCTCTTCCCCACTTCTAAAATGATTTTCGAAAAGATTTGCCTTTTCTTCACCCCTCTTTCGTTCGCCTTCTTCATTTACCTTTTGGTTGCTTGTTTGGTAGATCTATTTACTGCCACCATGTCTAAAACTGGGGAGGTTATCGTTGAAAAGAATAGTAGTAACGATGGGGGAAACTTTGATGCTTTTGCTAATTCTAATCCTCATGAAGAATCTACTATCTTGCACACAAAGAAATTCCGCATAGGTAGTGGAAATATTATTGGAAAAGGGGTTATTCAAGATTTCTTTACTTGTGCCAGTGCACTCCCCACTTTGGGTGGATCTATCCTCCATAAAACTAGTAATCTTGCGGATGCTATATCTTTGCTCGTGGTTGAACTTGAAAGACAATTTGTTCATTTGCATCCTTCCATACAAAGAATTTTTCTAGAATTTTCTAATATTGAGCATTCTTCGGTTAAGCGCGCCGCTACTATATTCCTAGCACATGAGTTTAGATTTATTATGAAAGAAGCTAGTGAAATTTTCGCACATTATAAAGTAGATGGTGGTCGTCCTCCCATAGAGGGAATTCTCTTTAATCAAGAGGACATAATGCGTTTACGATCCTTAGATCATGTTGCTTATAACGAAAATTTAAGAAAGAGGGTTCCTACCGATGTTTTAGTTGATAAGATTTCTAAGCTTAATGATGATTTTGCTATACAAAACAACTGATTGGGTTTCTCTCTTGGACACAAGCTCATGACTTTTGCCAAAAGAATGCTTATAATGATGAGTTGGTCATACAATATGAAGGGCCGAAGAAGGAACCAATTCCTCCCGAGATCGATCTTGGAGATTCTTATCCTATTAAATTTAGCCCTTTTGATTACTTTTGCTTAGCACAAAGAAAACTTGCTGCTGAACGAAGGGAGTACGAGATGAGTTTTCGCGATTTGCCCTATCATTACTACGATTATACCTAGATCTATTCGTGTTTTATGCCTAGCTAAGGGCGTTAAACAATAACGCTTGTTGGGAGGCAACCCAATTTTATTTTTTTGTTTTTGCTTTTTAGGTTCTGTTTTGCATTGCATAATTCATCTAGCCTCTGGTTAGATGTGGTTTTGTATTTTAATTAGTGTTTGTGCCAAGTAAGACCTTCGGGATGGCTTACGGTGATAGTTGATTTGATACTGCTGAAAAACAGAAACTTTTGCGCTTAGGAAACAATTCTTATTTTTTAATAGAGCGCGGAAAAACTATGAATTTTTTACACAAGATTTATATACGAATTTTATCTGTTTTCCTAATTTTTTCAAATTTTTAGAGTTACATAAGTATTAGAACAATTCGGATCTTCGCAGACTGTTCTGTTTTTGACAGATTCTGTTTTCTTTGTGTTGTTTGCTTATTTTGATGAATCTATGGCTAGTATCGGGGGGTATGAACCATGGAAAAGTTAGAATACAGTAGATATTACACCAATATAAATAAAAAATGAGTTCACAACAGTACCAAAAGTGGTGATTTATTTTCCTATACTAACGGAGCTTATGAGATTTTCTGTTGAGTTTTGTGTTGTGAAGTTTTCAACTTTTGGGTAAGGATTTGATGGACTATGGAATAAGGAGTGACAAGAACCTAAGCTTGGGGATCCCAAAGCACCCCAAGGTAATATTCAAGGATAACCAAGAGCCTAAGCTTGGGGATGCCCCGGAAGGCATCCCCTCTTTCGTCTTCGTCTATCGGTAACTTTACTTGAGACTATATTTTTATTCACCACATGATATGTGTTTTGCTTGGAGCGTCTTGTATGATTTGAGTCTTGATTTTTAGTTTGCCACAATCATACTTTCTGTACACACCTTTTGAGAGAGACACGCATGAATCGTGATTTATTAGAATACTCTATGTGCTTCACTTATATCTTTTGAGCTAGGCAATATCGCTCTAGTGCTTCACTTATATCTTTTAGAGCACGGCGATGGTTTTATTTTATAGAAATTAATGAAATCTCATGCTTCACTTATATTATTTTGAGAGTCTCTAAACAGCATGGTAATTTTCTTTGGTTATAAATTTAGTCCTAATATGATAGGCATCCAAGAGGGATATAATAAAAACTTTCATATAAAGTGCATTGAATACTATGAGAAGTTTGATTCCTTATGCTTGTTTTGAGATATGAAGATGGTGATATTAGAGTCATGCTAGTGAGTAGTTGTGAATTTGAGAAATACTTGTGTTAAAGTTTGTGATTCCTGTAGCATGCATGTATGGTGAACCGTTATGTGATGAAGTCAGAGCATGATTTATTTATTGATTGTCTTCCTTATGAGTGGCGGTCGGGGACGAGCGATGGTTTTTTCCTACCAATCTATCCCCCTAGGAGCATGTGCGTAGTACTTCATTTTGATAACTAATAGATTTTTGCAATAAGTATATGAATTCTTTATGACTAATGTTGAGTCCATGGATTATACGCACTCTCACCCTTCCACCATTGCTAGCCTCTCTTGTGCCGCGCAACTTTCGCCGGTACCATAAACCCACCATATACCTTCCTCAAAACATCCACCATACCTACCTATTATGGCATTTCCATAGCCATTCCGAGATATATTGCCATGCAACTTTCCACCGTTCCGTTTATTAGGACACGCTCCATCATTGTCATATTGCTATGCATGATCATGTAGTTGACATTGTATTTGTGGCAAAGCCACCGTTCATAATTCTTTCATACATGTCACTCTTGATTCATTGCACATCCAGGTACACCGCCGAAGGCATTCACATAGAGTCATATTTTGTTCTAAGTATCGAGTTGTAATTCTTGAGTTGTAAGTAAATAAAAGTGTGATGATCTTCATTATTAGAGCATTGTCCCATGTGAGGAAAGGATGATGGAGACTATGATTCCCCCACAAGTCGGGATGAGACTCCGGACGAAAAAAAAGAGGCCAAAAAAATGAGAGAAGGCCCAAATAAAAAAAATGAGAGAAAAGAGAGAAGGGGCAATGCTACAATCCTTTTACCACACTTGTGCTTCAAAGTAGCACCATGATCTTCATGATAAGAGAGTCTCCTATATTGTCACTTTCATATACTAGTGGGAATTTTTCATTATAGAACTTGGCTTGTATATTCCAATGATGGGCTTCCTCAAATTGCCCTAGGTCTTCGTGAGCAAGCGAGTTGGATGCACACCCACTTAGTTTCTTTTTGAGCTTTCATAAACTTATAGCTCTAGTGCATCCGTTGCATGGAAATCCCTACTCACTCACATTGATATCTATTAATGGGCATCTCCATAGCCCGTTGATACGCCTAGTTGATGTGAGACTATCTCCTTCTTTTTGTCTTCTCCACAACCACCGTCTATTCCACCTATAGTGCTATGTCCATGGTTCACGCTCATGTATTGCGTGAAAGTTGGAAAAGTTTGAGACATCAAAAGTATGAAACAATTGCTTGGCTTGTCATCGGGGTTGTGCATGATTTGAATATTTTGTGTGATGAAGATGGAGTATAGCCAGACTATATGATTTTGTAGGGATAAGCTTTCTTTGGCCATGTTATTTTGAGAAGACATAATTACCTTGTTAGTATGCTTGAAGTATTATTGTTTTTATGTCAATATTAAACTTTTGTTTTGAATCATACGGATCTGAACATTCATGCCACAATAAAGAAATTACATGGATAAGTATGTTAGGTAGCATTCCACATCAAAAATCTATTTTTATCATTTACCTACTCGAGGATGAGCAGGAATTAAGCTTGGGGATGCTTGATACGTCTCCAACGTATCTATAATTTTTTATTGTTCCATGCTATTATATTATCTGTTTTGGATGTTTTATATGCATCAATATGCTATTTTATATTATTTTTGGTACTAATCTATTAACCTAGAGCCCAGTGCCAGTTTCTGTTTTTTTCCTTGTTTTAGAGTTTCGCAGAAAAGGAATACCAAATGGAGTCCAAATGGAATGAAACTTTCGCAATGATTTTTCTTGGACCAGAAGACATTCCAGAGGACTTGGAGTACACGTCAGGAAAGCCATGAGGCGGCCACAAGGACGGAGGGCACGCCCAGGGGGGTAGGACGCGCCCCCCACCCTTGTGGGCCCCTCGTGACTCCACCGACCTATTTCTTCCACCTATATATTCTCAAATATCCCAAAACCAATCAGGAGAGCCACGAAAACACTTTTCCACCGCCGCAACCTTCTGTACCCGTGAGATCCCATCCAGGGGCCTTTTTCGGCGTCCTGCCAGAGGGGGATTCGATCATGGAGGGCTTCTACATCAACACCATTGCCTCTCCGATGAAGCGTGAGTAGTTTACCTCAGACCTACGGGTCCATAGCTAGTAGCTAGATGGCTTCTTCTCTCTCGTTGATTCTCAATACCATGTTCTCCTCGATGTTCTTGGAGATCTATTCGATGTAATACCTTTTTGCGGTGTGTTTGCCGAGATCCGATGAATTATGGATTTATGATCAGCTTATCTATGAATATTATTTGAATCTTCTCTGAATTCTTATATGCATGATTTGATATCTTTGCAAGTCTCTTCGAACTATCGATTTGGTTTGGCCAACTAGATTGGTTTTTCTTGCAATAGAAGAAGTGCTTAGCTTTGGGTTCAATCTTGCGGTGCTTGACCCCAGTGACAGAAGGGGAACCGACACGTATTGTATTGGTGCCATCGCGGATAACAAGATGGGGTTTTCATCATACTGCTTGAGTTTATCCCGCTACATCATGTCATCTTACTTAATGCGTTACTCTGCTTTATGAACTTAATACTCTAGATGCAGGCAAGAGTCGGTCGATGTGTGGAGTAATAGTAGTAGATGCAAGCAGGAGTCGGTCTACTTGACACAGACGTGATGCCTATATTCATGATCATTGCCTTAGATATCGTCATAACTTTGCTCTTTTCTATCAATTACTCGGCAGTAATTTGTTCACCCACCGTAATATTTTCTATCTTGAGAGAAGCCTCTAGTGAAACCTATGCCCCCCGGGTCTATTTTCCATCATATAACTTTCTGATCTACAATTTTAGTTTCCGATTTACTTCCTTTGCAATCTTTTACTTTCTGATCTATAAACCAAAAATACCAAAAAAATATTTACTTTACCGTTTATCCATCTATATCAAATCTCACTTTTGCAAATAACCGCGAAGGGATTGCCAACCCCTTTATCGCGTTGGGTGCAATGTTGATTGTTTGTGCAGGTATTTGGTGACTTGTTCGTTGTCTCCTACTGGATTGATACCTTGGTTCTCAAACTGAGGGAAATACTTACTCTACTTGCTGCATCACCCTTTCCTCTTCAAGGGAAAAACCAACGCAAGCTCAAGAGATAGCAGGGCCCTCTCGGTAATACACATCATAAGAAGCCTTGCAAGCAAAGTGACTAAGGTGTTAGTTGCAAGATGATGTATTATGGAACAAGTAAAGAGACTTGCCGGTAACGAGATTGAACTAGGTATGAAGGTACCGATGATCGAATCTCGGGCAAGTAACATACCGATGGACAAAGGGAATTACGTATGTTGTCATAAGGTTTGACCGATAAAGATCTTCGTAGAATATGTAGGAGCCAATATGGGCATCCAGGTTCCGCTATTGGTTATTGACCAGAGAGGTGTCTCGGTCATGTCTACATAGTTCTCGAACCCGTAGGGTCCGCACGCTTAACGTTCGTTGACGACATAGTGTTATATGATTTATATGATTTGGTGACCGAATGTTGTTCGTAGTCTTGGATGAGATCATAGACATGATGAGGAGTCTCGAAATGGTCGAGAGGTAACTATTGATATATAGGACGATGATATTCGGACACCGGAAGAGTTTTGGGGTGCACCGGGTAGTCATCGGGTCACTGGAAGGGGTTCCGGACACCCCCGGTAAGTGTATGGGCCTAATGGGCCAAAGGGGGGGACACACCAACCCACTTGGGGGCTGGTGCACCCCTCTACATGTCCAGCCAGCCCTAGGGGAAGGAAAGGGGAGGGGTGGCCCTCCTGCCTTTCCCTCCTCAGGAGAGAAAGGAAGGGGGGGCCGCCACCTCCTCCTTCCTTCCTCCCGCACTCCAATAAGGAAAGGGGCGCCACTTGGGGAGGACCCCAAGTAGGATTCGGCCTACTTGGGGGCGCCTCCTGGCTGCTTCCTCCTCCCCCCCACCTATATATATGTGGGAGGGGGGCGCCTAGCACAACTACAACAATTGCTGAGCCGTGTGCGGCGCCCCCTCCACCATTTACACCCCCGGTCATATTTTCGTAGTGCTTAGGCGAAGCCCTACAGAGATAGCTTCACCATCACCGTCACCATGCCGTCGTGCTGCCGGAACTCATCCACTACCTTCCCGTCTTGCTGCATCAAGAAGGCGGAGGACATCATCGAGCTGAACGTGGAGGTGCCATACGTTTGGTACTCGATCGGTTGGAGCGCGAAGAAGTTCGACTACATCAACCGCGTTAACAAATGCTTCCGCTTACGGTCTAGGAGGGTACATAGACACACTCTCCCCTCTTGTTGCTATGCATCTCCTTGGATAGATCTTGCGTGTGCGTAGAAAATCTTTTGTTTTCCATGCAACGTTTCCCAACAGTGGCATCCGAGCCAGGTCTATGCGTAGATGATATGCACGAGTAGAACACAAAGAGTTATGGGCAGTGATAGTCATACTTCTTACCACCAACATCTTATTTTGATTCGGCGGTATTGTGGGATGAAGCGGCCCGGACCAACCTTACATGTCCACGCACATGAGACCGGTTCCACCGACAGACATGCAACTAGCTTTGCATAAAGGTGGCTGGCGGGTGTCTGTTTCTCCTACTTAGTTGAATCGAATTTGACTATGGCCGATCCTTGAAGAAGGTTAAAACAGCAAACTTGATGAATCACCCTTGTGGTTTCTGTGTAGGTAAGAACGATTCTTGCTGGAAGCCCGTAGCAGCCACGTAAAACTTGCAACAACAAATTAGAGGACGTCTAACTTGTTTTTGCAGGTCTTGTTGTGATGTGATATGTTCAAGATATGATGTGATATATGTTGATGTATGAGATGATCATGTTTTGTACTATCGACAACCAGCAGGAGCCTTAGGGTTGTGTCTTTATTGTATGAAGTGCAAGTGCCATGTAATTGCTTTACTTTATCACTATGCGTTAGCGATAGTTGTAGAAGCAATAGTTGGCGAGATGACCCCGACACAACGATGGAGATCAAGGTATCGAGCCGGTGATGATGGAGATCATGATGATGCTTTGGAGATGGAGATCAAAAGCACAAGATGATGATGGCCATATCATGTCACATATTTTGATTGCATGTGATGTTTATCCTTTAAGCATCTTATTTTGCTTAGAATGACGGTAGCATTATAAGATGATCCCTTCACTTAATTTCAAGATAAAAGTGTTCTCCCTGAGTATGCGCCGTTGCCAAAGTTCGTCGTTTCGAAGCACCACGTGATGATTGGGTGTGATAGACTCTACATTCACATACAACGGGTGTAAGCCAGTTTTACACAAGCAGAATACTTGGGTTAAACTTGACGAGCCTAGCATGTACAGACATGGTCTAGGAACACTGGAGACCGAAAGGTCGAACGTGAGTCATATAGTAGATATGATCAACATAGAGATGTTCACCATTGATGACTACCCCATCTCACGTGATGATCGGACATGGGTTAGTTGATTTGGATCACGTATCACTTAGATAACTTGAGGGATGTTAATTTAAGTGGGAGTTCATTAGTAATTTGATTAATTGAACTTAATTTATCATGAACTTAGTCCTAATAGTTTTGCATATCTATGTTGTAGATCAATAGCTCACGATATAGGTCCTTTATTTTTGATATGTTCCTAGAGAAACTAAGTTAAAAGATGATATTAGCAATGATGCGGACTGGGTCTGTGATCTGAGGATTATCCTCATTGCTGCACAGAGGAATTATGTCTTTGATGCACCGCTAGGTGACAGACCTATTGCAGGAGCAGATGCAGACATTATGAACGTTTGGCAAGCTTGATATAATGACTACTTAATAGTTTAGTGCACCATGCTTTACGGCTTAGAACCGAGACTTCAAAATGTTTTGAACGCCACGGAGCATATGAGATGTTCCAAGAGCTGAAATTGGTATTTCAGACTCATGCCCATGTCGAGAGGTATGAGACCTCTGACAAGTACTTTGCCTACAAGATGGAGGAGAATAGCTCAGCCAGTGAGCATGTGCTCAGAATGTCTGAGTACTACAATCTCTTGAATCAAGTGGGAGTTAATCTTCCAGATAAGATAGTGATTGACAGAGTTCTCTAATCACTATCACCAAGCTACTAGAACTTCATGATGAACTATAATATGCAAGGAATGATTAAAATGATTTCCAAGCTCTTCACGATGCTGAAATCGGCGGAGGTAGAAATCAAGAAAAGAGCATCAAATGTTGATGGTTAGAAAGACCACTAGTTTCAAGAAAAAGGGCAAGGGAAAGAAAGGGAACTTAAAAAAGAATGGCAACAAGTTGTCGCTCCCATGAAGAAGCCCAAAGCTAGACTCAAGCCTGAAACTGAGTGCTTCTACTGTAAAGGAAATGGTCACTGGAAGCGGAACTGCCCCAAATACTTGGCGTATAAGAAGGATGGCAAAGTGAACAAAAGTATATTTGATATACATGTTATTGATGTGTACCGTACTAGTGTTGGTAGTAGCCCCTGGGTATTCGATACCGGTTCAGTTGCTAAGGCTAGTAACTCAAAACAGGAGTTGCAGAATAAACAGAGACTAGTTAAGTGCGAGGTGACGATGTGTGTTGGAAGTGATTCCAAGGTTGATACGATCACCATCGCTCACTCCCTCTACCTTAGGGATTAGTGTTGAACCTAAATAAATGTTATTTGGTGTTTGTGTTGAGCATGAATACGATTAGATCATGTTTATTGCAATACAATTATTCATTTAAGTTAGAGAATAATTGTTGTTCTGTTTACATGAATAAAACCTTCTATGGTCATACACCCAATGTGAATGGTTTATTGAATCTCGATCGTAGTGATACACATATTCATAATATTAATGCCAAAAGATGCAAAGTTGATAATGATAGTGCAACATACTTGTGGCACTGCCGTTTAGGTCATATTGGTGTAAAGCGCATGAAGAAACTCCATGCGGATGGACTTTTGTAATCACTTGATTATGAATCATTTGATACTTGCGAACCATGCCTCATGGGCAAGATGACTAAAACTCCGTTCTCCGGAACAATGGAGCAAGCTAATGACTTATTGGAAATAATACATACCGATGTATACAGTCCGATGAGTGTTGAAGCACGCGGCGGGTATCGTTATTTTCTGACCTTCACAGATGATTTGAGTAGATATGGGTATGTCTACTTGATGAAACACAAGTTTGAAACATTTGAAAAGTTCAAAGAATTTCAGAGTGAAGTGGCGAATCATCGTAACAAGAAAATAAAGTTTCTACAATCTGATCACGGAGGCGAATATTTGAGTTACGAGTTTGGCCTTCATATAAAACAATGTGGAATAGTTTCACAACTCACGCCACCTGGAACACCACAGCGTAATGGTGTGTCCGAATGTCGTAAACATGCTTTATTAGATATGGTGCGTTCTATGATGTCTCTTACCGATTTGCCACTATCATTTTGGGGTTATGCATTAGAGAGAGCCGCTTTCACGATAAATAGGGCACCGTCTAAATCCGTTGAGATGACACCGTATGAACTATGGTTTGGCAAGAAACCTAAGCTATCGTTTCTTAAAGTTTGGGGTTGCGTCACTTATGTCAAAAGGCTTCAGCCTGATAAGCTCGAACCCAAATCGAAGAAGTGCGTCTTCATTGGATACCCTAAGGAAACAATTGGGTACACCTTCTACCACAGATCCGAAGGCAAGATCTTTGTTGCCAAGAATGGATCCTTTCTAGAGAAGGAGTTTCTCTCGAAAGAAGTGAGTGCGAGGAAAGTAGAACTTGATGAGGTAATTGTACCTTCTCTCGAATTGGAAAGTTGCACATAAGAGAAAATTGTTCCCGTGATGCCTACACCAACTAGTGAGGAAGCAAATGATAATGATCATGAAACTTCAGATCAAGTTGCTACTGAACCTCGTAGGTCAACCAGAGCATGATCCGCACCAGAGTGGTATGGTAATCTTGTTCTGGAAGTCATGTTATTAGACCAAGGCGAACCTACGAACTATGAAGAAGCTATGATGAGCCCAGATTCTGACAGATGGCTTGAGGCCATGAAATCTGAGATAGGATCCATGTATGAGAACAAAATGTGGACTTGGTGGACTTGCCCGATGATCGGCAAGCCATAGAAAATAAATGGATCTTCAAGAAGAAGACTGACGCTGATGGTAATGTTACTGTCTACAAAGCTTGACTTGTCACAAAAGGTTTTTGACAAGTTCAAGGAGTTTACTACGATGAGACTTTCTCACCCGTAGCGATGCTTAAGTCGATCCGAATCATGTTAGCAATCGCCGCATTTTATGATTATTAAATCTGGCAAATGGACGTCAAAACTGCATTCCTTAATGGATTTCTTCAAGAAGAGTTGTATATGATGCAACCAAAAGGTTTTGTCGATCCTAAAGGTGCTAACAAAGTGTGCAAGTTCCAGCAATCCATCTATGGACTGGTGCAAGCATCTCGGAGTTGGAATATATGCTTTGATGAGGTGATCAAAGCATATAGTTTTGTACAGACTTACGGTGAAGCCTGTATTTACAAGAAAGTGAGTGGGAGCTCTGTAGCATTTCAGATATTATATGTGGATGACATATTATTGATTGGAAATGATATAGAATTTCTGGATAGCATAAAAGGATACTTGAATAAGAAATTTTCAATGAAAGACCTCGGTGAAGCTGCTTACATATTGGGCATCAAGATCTATAGAGATAGATCAAGAAGCTTAATAGGACTTTCACAAAGCACATACCTTGACAAGATTTTGAAGGATTTCAAAATGGATCAGTCAAAGAAGGATTTCTTGCCTATATTATAAAGTGTGAAGTTGAGTAAGACTCAAAACATGACCACGACAAAAGATAGAGAGAGAATGAAAGTCATTCCCTATGCCTCAGCCATAGGTTCTATAAAGTATGACATGCTGTGTACTAAACCTTTTGTGTACTTTGCCATGAGTTTGGCAAGGGGGTACAATAGTGATCCAGATGTAGATCACTGGACAGTGGTAAAAAATTATCCTTAGTTACCTAAGAGGACTAAGGAAATATTTCTCGGTTATGGAGGTGATAAAGAGTTCGTCGTAAAGGGTTATGTCGATACAAGCTTTGACACTGATCCAGATGACTCTAAGTCTCAATCTGGATACGTATTGAAAGTGGAAGCAATTAGCTAGAGTAGCTCCATGCAGAGCATTGTAGACATAGAAATTTGCAAAATACATACGGATCTGAATATGGCAGACCCGTTGACTAAACTTCTATCACAAGCAAAACATGATCACACTTTAGTACTCTTTGGGTGTTAATCACATGGTGATGTGAACTAGATTATTGACTCTAGTAAACTCTTTGGGTGTTGGTCACATAGCGATGTGAACTATGGGTGTTAATCACATGGTGATGTGAACTAGATTATTGACTCTAGTGCAAGTGGGAAACTGAAAGAAATATGCCCTAGAGGCAATAATAAAGTTGTTATTTTATATTTCCTTATTCATGATAAAGTTTTATTATTCATGCTAGAATTGTATTGATTGAAAAGTTAAATGCATGTGTGAATACATAAACAAATACCGTGTCCCTAGTAAGCCTCTACTAGACTAGCTCGTTGATCAAAGATGGTTAAGGTTTCCCAACCATAGACACGTGTTATCATTTGATAACGGGATCACATCATTAGGAGAATGATGTGATGGACAAGACCCATCCGTTAGCTTAGCATATTGATCGTTCAGTTTATTGCTATTGCTTTCTGATACGTCTCCGTCGTATCTACTTTTCCTAATGCTTTTCCTCTTGTTTTGGACTCTAATTTGCATGATTTGAATGAAACTAACCCAGACTGACGTTGTTTTCAGCAGAACTACCGTGGTGTTGTTTTTGTGCAGAAATAAAATTTCTCGGATTGGAACGAAACTTTGCGAGGATTTTTTATTCAATAAATAAGAATTTCTGGAGCCAAGAACCGCCGGAGGGGGGCACCTAGGTGGGCACAACCCACCAGGGCGCGCCCCGCCTCCAGGCGCGCCTAGGTGGGTTGTCCCACCTGGTGGCCCCGCAGACTCCGACCCTGATACTATAAAATCACATATTTGGAGAAAATAATCAGGGAGAAAGAATTATCATGTTTCACGAGACGGAGCCGCCGCCACCTCCTGTTCTTCATCGGGAGGCCAGATCTGGAGTCCGTTTGGGGCTCCGGAGAGGGGGATCTTCGATCTTCGTCATCACCAACTCTTCTCCATCGCCAATTCCATGATGCTCCCCCCCGGGAGTGAGTAATTCCTTCATAGGCTCACTGGTCGGTGAGGAGTTGGATGAGATTCATCATGTAATCGAGTTAGTTTTGTTAGGGCTTGATCCCTAGTATCCATTATGTTCTGAGATTGATGTTGCTATGACTTTGCCATGCTTAATGCTTGTCACTTTGGGCCCGGGTGCCATGATTTCAGATCTGAACCGCTTATGTTATCACCATTATATCTATGTTCTAGATCCGATTTTGCAAGTTATAGTCACCTACTACGTGTTATGATTCGGCAACCCCGGAGTGACAATAGTCGGGACACTTCCCGGCGATGACCGTAGTTTGAGGAGTTCATGTATTCACTATGTGTTAATGCTTTGTTCCGGTTCTCTATTAAAAGGAGGCCTTAATATCCCTTAGTTTCCAATAGGACCCCGCTGCCTTGGGAGGGTAGGACAAAAGATGTCATGCAAGTTCTTTCCATAAGCACGTATGACTATTTACGGAATACATGCCTACATTATATTTATGAACTGGAGCTAGTGCCGTATCGCCCAAGGTTATGACTATTATATGATGAATATCATCCAACGAATTCACCGATCCAATGCCTACGAATTTCTCTTGTGTTGTTTCTGCTAAGTTACTACTACTGCTGTTACTATTACACATGCTACAAAATCATTGCTATCACTGTTACCGTTACTATTGCTGTTGCTACTACTATCAAAACTGTCATACTACTTTGCTACTAATCACTTTGCTGCAGATAATTAATCTCCAGGTGTGGTTGAATTGACAACTCAGCTGCTAATACTTGCAAATATTCTTTGGCTCCCCTTGTGTCGAATCAATAAATTTGGGTTGAATACTCTACCCTCGAAAACTATTGCGATCCCCTATACTTGTGGGTTTTCAAGACCTTTTTCTGGCGCCGTTGCCGGGGAGCATAGCTATATTTGTGGAGTCACTTGGGATTATATCAAATTATCACTATATAGAATCTGAAGGATGCTAAGACTAAGATTTTTCCCTCTAAGACGAGGGGAGGTAAGGAACTTGCCATCTAGCTCTGCACTTGATTCACCTTCTGTTATAAGTAGACTTGCAACACCACCACATGCTATTAATTCTGATATGTCTCAAGTTATTGATGATGCTACTTCTGCTATGAATGCTACTCATGATGATGCTAGTACCTTGCTTGATGATAATGTGCCACTAGGTGAATTTCTTGATGAACAACTTGCTAGAACTAAATCGTTTGAGAATGCTGAAACCGATGAAATTATTGAAACTAGTGAAGAGCTTGAAATTGAAAATCTTGAAACACCTATTATACCTAGTTCTCCTAGATATGAATTGCCAAAGGTACCGGAAGGTTATGTTATGGATGAGGAGACAATTAGAGACATTCTTGCTTGTAAGGATAGAGAGGATCTGGAAAAATTATTATGCAAGTATAAAGAAAAGACTTTGAATGCTAAAATGAAATGTGATCCTCAGTTTGCTACTTCACCTATCTTTGTTGATGATAAGGATTATGAATTCTCTGTCGACCCAGAGTTAATCACTTTGGTTGAATCTGATCCTTTCCATGGTTATGAATTCCTGCTCATAAGAAACAAGCTGCCTTACAGGAAATATTTAACTTTGTGCAAATTGAAGAAGAGAGTCTCCCACAAGCTTGGGGGAGGCTTCTCCAATTGCTATATGCTTTGCCTGATCATCCTCTTAAGAAAAATAAAATACTTGATATCTTCTATAATGGACTAACCGATGCTTCTAGGGACTTCCTAGATAGTTGTGCTGGTTGTGTTTTCAGGGAATGAACTATTGGACAAGCTGAAGAATTATTGAATAAAATATTGAAAATTTATGATGATTGGACTCTTCCTGAACCACCGCTTAAACCTACTCCGAAGAAGAGGGGTATCTTATATCTCAGTCCTGAAGATATGCAAGAGGCAAAGAAATCTATGAAGGAAAAAGGTATTATGGCTGAGGATGTCAAAAATTTACCTCCTATTGAAGAAATACATGGGCTTGATACACCACCACCACATAAGGTGGTAGAGGTAAATTCTTTAATGAAATTCAACGACAATGACAATCCTCACAATATGCATCCTAGTCAATGCCTTTATGAGTTTGAAAATTACATTAGAAAGCAAGATCACTTCAATGCAAATGTTATGAAACAATTGAAATACAATTCTGATATGATTGCTCGCTTGAGTGACTTGTTATTTAGAATCTCAAATGATGTTAGAGGTGTAGGAAAACATGCCTCTATGGTTCAAACTCAACTAGAACAAGTTGCTAAATCTCAAAGAGAATTGCTTGATGAAATGAACAATAATATAAGTGATTTTGCTATTAGAGTAGCAACTAGAGGAGGTAAAATGACTCAGGAACCGATTTATCCTGAGGGACACCCAAAAAGAATTGAACAAGACTCTCAAAGAATTAACGCTGATGCACCTAGTCCTTCTAAAAAGAAAAAGAAGAAGAAAAATGATAGGACTTTGCATGCCTCTAGTGAACCTAAAGTAGAAAAACCTCCTGATAATGATAATGAAGTTTCTATCTCTGATGCTGAAACTCAGTCTGGTAATGAACAATCACCTTCTAATGATGAAAAAATTAATGATGAGGTTCATGAAGATACTCAAACAAATAATAAAGAACCAGGCAATGATGTTGAGATAGAACCAGCTGTTGATCTTGATAACCCACAACCCAAGAATAAAAGATATGATAAAAGAGACTTTGTTACTAGAAAACATGGTTAGGAAAGAGAACCATGGGTTCAAAAACCTATGCCCTTTCCACCTAAGTCAACTAAAAAGAAAGATGATGAAGAATTTGAACGCTTTGCTGAAATGATTAGGCCAGTCTTTTTGCGTACTCGCTTGACTGATATCTTGAAAATGCCTCCTTATGCAAAGTACATGAAAGACATCATCACCAACAAGAGAAAAATACCGGAAGCTGAAATCTCCACCATGCTTGCTAATTATACTTTTAAGGATGGAGTACCTAAAAAACTTGGAGATCTGGGAATCCCCACTATACCTTGCTCCATCAAAAGAAACTATGTGAAAACTGCTTTATGTGATTTAGGAGCTGGTGTTAGTGTTATGCCTTTGTCTTTATATAAAAGACTTGATTTGAATAAACTCACACCTACTGAAATATCTTTGCAAATGACTGGTAAATCAACTGCCATACCTATCGGTATTTGTGAGGATGTGCCCGTTATTGTTGCTAATATTACTATCTTGACTGACTTTGTTATACTTGAGATACCCGAGGATGACAACATGTCGATTATCCTTGGTAGACCCTTTTTGAATACTGCAAGGGCTGTTATTGATTGCAATAAAAGCAATGTCACTTTTCATATCAATGGTAATGAGCATACGGTGCACTTTCTGAAGAAACAATTCCAAGTGAATGTATTAATGTTATTGAAACATCTTCGACAATCACTATTGGAAGTTTTCAACTACCCCTACCTACTGTTAAAAAGAAATATGAAATGCTTATTGTTGGGGACATTCATATCCCCGTTGAGGTAACTTAGTGATTTACGAAAGTTCTTCGGTTTCATGCTAATCGAAAGTGGTTGTTAATAAGACTTGATCAACCTTATTAATGGATAATTTTTTAGAGGTATGAAGTTGATGAATTTAGTAAGCACTACCTTCTGTTCCTACCTTTTGTTTTCTGTTTTTATTAGTTAAATAAAATAAAATGCCATATTTTGTCAATTTCCTGAATTTCCCGTGCAATAAAAAATGACCCAAAAATAAAAGTTCCCAGAATGCTCTGAAAATTTAATACAATTTTTTTCTAAATATTTAAGAATTTTTTATGCAAATAACATCAGAGGGGGTGCACCAGGTGGGCACAACCCACCTGGGCGCGCCAGCGCCCCCAGGCACGCCCTGGTGGGTTGTGGTCCCCACGTGGGCCCCCTCACTCATCTCTTCATCCCACATCATCACCTACCTCCAGAAAAAATCACCATTGCTCTCTCTCTCTCTCGTGTTCTTGCTCTCAAACCCGCGGATTTCGATCTCTTTCCTCGAAGCTCCGTTTCTGAAACTGTTTCGGGGGATTGTTGCTTGGTATGTGACTCCTCCGTTAGTCCAATTAGTTTTTGCTTTAGTGGTTTATATTTTGAATAATTAGTTACTCTTGGTGCTGCTGTAGATGAGCTTGCATGTTGAATTCTTAGAGTTCTAAGTAGTTTGAATGCTTGATATGGCCTCTATGCATACCTATGAGTAGTTGCTACCAATCTTGTGAAGTTTTGTTGAGAAAAATTTAGTGGACTAAAAATTTCAGAATTTTGTTCATAGGAAAAAGATGAGCATGTTTAGGAAGTTTGCTTCCAAGAAGAACTCTAAGGGAGTTATTGGGGAGTCATCTGACAGTGATCTCCATTCCCGGAGAATGGCGGAGGTACGGCCGTGCGAATGGCCGCATAACCCGTTCATGGAAGGGGCCGGAATCCTTCAAGAGTTTGCACAATATGCTGCTAATGCCGGCCTCACCGACTTCATCGCAGCTGAATGTGAACAGTATCATCTCCTCACAAATTCCTTTGTGCAAAGTTTTCATTTCTTAGTTAGGAATAATCCCCCTGAGGTGTAGTTTAACTTATATGCCGAACCCCATCAGATACCGCTTACTGAATTTTGTGACATATGCTTGCTTCCTTTTGATGGTGGTTTAGTAAAGCCTAAGCTTGGGGGAGTACGTATTTCCACCGACATTACATTCATGTTCACACATTTCATTTCACTTGTCGGTGTCCACACTCTTTCATTGTATTATCCATGCTAAATTTATTTTCTCGCTTTCTTCTTGTGTGTTTGAAAAACTTTGAGAAAATCCAAAAATGTATTTCCTGCTTCTTTTCGGTTTTTCTTCCTAGTTTAAATTGTTGTAGTACTAAAAAGAAAACCCAAAAAGATTTCTTTGTTCTTCTTTTACTTGTTGGGAGCTTTCCCCTGTAAATAGTTTTTCTCGTTTTTGTTTTTCCCTATTATTTGCTTTTTCAAGAAAAAACAAAAGCTCCAAAAATATTTCAGTGTGTTTCTTTGAATTTCTTTTTCTTTTTATTGAGTCATACCGAGGAGAAGACCACGATGAAAATGTTGAGTGGCTCTCATATGCATTATTGTTGATCTAACAAAGGGCCCATATTACTTTGTCTCCTCCTTTTGAATAAAATGTTTGCAGATTCCAGCTTAGTCCACGACATTCTTGCATTATTATTATTTTCATATTGTTCAGTCGTGCAAGTGAAAGGCAATAATGATGATATTTGATGAACTGGCTGTGGCAGAGAGAAATGGGTATGAACTCGACTTGTTCTGTTTTTGTAAATATGTTTAACCTAGTATCTATGATTCAGCCTGTTATGATCAAATATGTTTGCAATGACAATTAGAGATTATAGTTTCTCATGCCATGCTTAAGTAGCTAGGAGTGGATAATGATTTATCTTGGATGTCAACATTGTGTTAAAATGATTGTGATGTAGTATGATGATATGGTATCCTCCTCTGAATGTTCGAGTGGCTTGACTTGGCACATGTTCATGCATGTGGTTGAATGAAAACCAACATAGCCTCTATGATATTTATGTTCATGGTGTTCATATCCTACTCATGCTAGTATCCAATGTTACTTATGCATAATGCATGTTCATGACCGTTTTCGCTCTCTAGCTGGCCGCTTCTCAACCTATTTGCTAGCCTTCACATGTACTAAGCGGGAATTCTGCTTGTGCATCAAAAACCTGAAACCCAAGTTATTCTAGATGAGTCCACCATACCTACCTATATGCGGTATTACCCTGCCGTCCTAAGTAAATTTGCATGTGCCACCTCTAAAAACTTCAAATAAATATCCTTTTTGTGTGCCTGGATTGTTCATAGAGCGACAGGAGGTAGTCAGTATCTTCCATGCTAAGCAGGTTATTCACTCGTCCTTGCACGAGAGGGGCGGTAATAGGGATTCCCAGTCCCGAACTCAAATTGCAAATAATTAAACAAAACTCCCCCAGGACTGTTGTTGGTATGGACAACACCCGTTGTTTCGGACAAGCCGTGGAGTGTGATTGTTGGTGGAGGGGGAGTAAACCTTTACTTTTATCGCTTGGGAACCGCCACTAATGTGTTTAGCATGGAAGATACCGATAACTAATGGTCGCGAAGTAAACAAGAAGGATGCATTTCTCAAAATTTTATTTACCTCTGTTTTAAAAACTTGAGCTCTAGCACCGCTGCAAATCACTGCTTCCCTCTGCGAAGGGACTAACTATTTACTCTTATGTTGTGTCATCACCTTCTCAAATAAGCACCAGAACCTAAGAGCACTATTGTCATCCTCATGCATTGTGTGTAGCTAATGTTGGGTGCATCATGACTGGATCTTTTCTACCATGAATTACAATGTTTAGTCACTGCTTGAACTTTAGAGGTGCTCTGCATTTATGTTTTGCGGTCTCAGAAAGGGCTAGCGAGATACCACTATTGTCATATTATATCATGGCTGTCTTGATAACGTGTTGTTGTTTGAGATATCTTATTATTGCTCGCTAGCTGATTATGTCATTGATATGAGTTAATATAATTTTTAAGAGTTATTGTCGACATGGTTAGTTATAATCTTGGCTGAAAACCTGGGTGCTGTTTAAGCTTATTTATGTAAACAAGAGCAAAAGAGTTCGTAAAAGTTTTTCTTTTTCACTTTCAGTTTATCAACTGAATTGCCTGAGGACAGGCAAAGGTTTAAGCTTGGGGGAGTTGATACGTCTCCATCGTATCTACTTTTCCTAACGCTTTTCCTCTTGTTTTGGACTCTAATTTGCATGATTTGAAAGAAACTAACCTGGACTGGCGCTGTTTTTAGCAGAACTACCATGGTGTTGTTTTTGTGCAGAAATAAAAGTTCTCGGATTGGAACAAAACTTTGCGAGGATTTTTTATTCAATAAATAAGAATTTCTGGAGCCAAGAACCACCGGGGGGGGGGGGCACCTGGGTTGGCACAACCCACCAGGGCGCCCCCTCCAGGCGCGCCCAGGTGGGTTGTCCCCACCTGGTGGCCCCGCAGACTCCAACCCTGATACTATAAAATCACATATTTGGAGAAAAATCAGGGAGAAAGAATTATTGTGTTTCACGAGACGGAGCCACCGCCACCTCCTGTTCTTCATCGGGAGGCCAGATCTGGAGTCCGTTTGGGGCTCCGGAGAGGGGGATCTTCGATATTCGTCATCACCAACTCTTCTCCATCGCCAATTCCATGATGCTCCCCACTGGGAGTGAGTAATTACTTTGTAGGCTTGCTGGTCGGTGAGGAGTTGGATGAGATTCATTATGTAATCGAGTTAGTTTTGTTAGGGCTTGATCCCTAGTATCCATTATGTTCTGAGATTGATGTTGCTATGACTTTGCCATGCTTAATGCTTGTCACTTTGGGCCCGGGTGCCATGATTTCAGATCTGAACCATTTATGTTCTCACCATTATATCTATGTTCTAGATCCGATTTTGCAAGTTATAGTCACCTACTACGTGTTATGATCCGGCAACCCCGGAGTGACAATAGTCGGGACACTTCCCGGTGATGACTGTAGTTTGAGGAGTTCATGTATTCACTATGTGTTAATGCTTTGTTTCGGTTCTCTATTAAAAGGAGGCCTTAATATCCCTTAGTTTCCAATAGGACCCCACTGCCACGGGAGGGTAGGACAAAAGATGTCATGCAAGTTCTTTCCGTAAGCACGTATGATTATTTACGGAATACATGCCTACATTATATTTATGAACTAGAGCTAGTGCCGTATCGCCTTAGGTTATGACTGTTATATGATGAATATCATCCAACGAATTCACCGATCCAATGCCTATGAATTTCTCTTATATTGTTTCTGCTAAGTTACTACTGCTGCTGTTACTATTACACTTGCTACAATATCATTGCTATCATTGTTACCGTTACTATTGCTATTGCTATTACTATCAAAACTATCATACTACTTTGCTACTGATCACTTTGCTGCAGATAATTAATCTCCAGGTGTGGTTGAATTGACAACTCAGCTGCTAATACTTGCAAATATTCTTTGGCTCCCCTTGTGTCGAATCAATAAATTTGGGCTAAAGACTCTACCCTCGAAAACTGTTGCGATCCCCTATACTTGGGGGTTATCACTTTATTGATGACAAATACATATTCCTTCGACTATGAGATTATGCAACTCCCGGATACCGGAAGAATACCTTGTGTGCTATCAAACGTCACAACGTAACTGGGTGATCATAAAGATGCTCTACAGGTATCTCCAAAGGTGTTTGTTGAGTTGGCATAGATTGAGATTAGGATTTGTCACTTCGAGTATCGGAGATGTATCTCTGGGCCCTCTCGGTAATACACATCATAAGAAGCCTTGCAAGCAAAGTGACTAAGGTGTTAGTTGGAAGATGATGTATTACGGAACGAGTAAAGAGACTTGCCAGTAATGAGATTGTACTAGGTATGAAGATACCGACGATCGAATCTCGGGCAAGTAACATACCGATGGACAAAGGGAATTACATATGTTGTCATAAGGTTCGACTGATAAAGATTTTCGTAGAATATGTAGGAGCCAATATGGGCATCCAGGTTCCGCTATTGGTTATTGACCGGAGAGGTGTCTCGGTCATGTCTACATAGTTCTCGAACCCGTAGGGTCCGCACGCTTAACGTTCGTTGACGATATAGTGTTATATGATTTATATGATTTGGTGACCGAATGTTGTTCGCAGTCCCGGATGAGATCACGGACATGACGAGGAGTCTCAAAATGGTTGAGAGGTAAAGATTGATATATAGGACGATGATATTCGCACACCGGAAGAGTTTTGGGGTGCACCGGGTAGTCATCGGGTCACTGGAAGGGATTCCGGACACCCCCGGTAAGTGTATGGGCCTAATGGGCCAGGGGGGACACACCAAACCACTTGGGGGCTGGTGCGCCCCTCTACATGGCCGGCCAGCCCAAGGGGAAGGAAAGGGGAGGGGTGGCCCCTCCTGCCTTTCCCTCCTTAGGAGAGAAAGGAAAGGAGGGGAGGGGCGCCACCTCCTCCTTCCTTCCTCCCGTACTCCAATAAGGAAAGGGGGCGCCACTTGGGGAGGACCCCAATTACGATTTGGCCTACTTGGGGGCGCCTCCTGCCTGCTCCCTCCTCCCCCCACCTATAAATATGTGGGAGGGGGCGCCTAGCACAACTTCAACAATTGCTTATCCGTGTGCGGCGCCCCCCTCCACCGTTTACACCCCCGGTCATATTTTCGTAGTGCTTAGGCGAAGCCCTACGGAGATAGCTTCACCATCACCGTCACCACACAGTCGTGCTGCCGGAACTCATCCACTACCTCGTCGTCTTGCTAGATCAAGAAGGCGGAGGACGTCACCAAGCTGAACGTGTGCTAAACGCGGAGGTGCCGTACGTTCGGTACTCGATCGGTAGGAGCGCGAAGAAGTTCGACTACATCAACCGCATTAACAAACGCTTCCGCTTATGGTCTATGAGGGTACGTAGACACACTCTCCCCTCTCGTTGCTATGCATCTCCTTGGATAGATCTTGCGTGTGCGTAGAATTTTTTTTTGTTTTCCATGCAACGTTTCCCAACAGTGGCATCCGAGCCAGGTCTATGCGTAGATGATATGCACGAGTAGAACACAAAGAGTTGTGGGTGGTGATAGTCATACTGCTTACCACCAAGGGGGGGGGGGGGGGGGGGGGGGGGGGGGGGGGGGGGGGGGGGGGGGGGGGGGGGGGGGGGGGGGGGGGGGGGGGGGGGGGGGGGGGGGGGGGGGGGGGGGGGGGGGGGGGGGGGGGGGGGGGGGGGGGGGGGGGGGGGGGGGGGGGGGGGGGGGGGGGGGGGGGGGGGGGGGGGGGGGGGGGGGGGGGGGGGGGGGGGGGGGGGGGGGGGGGGGGGGGGGGGGGGGGGGGGGGGGGGGGGGGGGGGGGGGGGGGGGGGGGGGGGGGGGGGGGGGGGGGGGGGGGGGGGGGGGGGGGGGGGGGGGGGGGGGGGGGGGGGGGGGGGGGGGGGGGGGGGGGGGGGGGGGGGGGGGGGGGGGGGGGGGGGGGGGGGGGGGGGGGGGGGGGGGGGGGGGGGGGGGGGGGGGGGGGGGGGGGGGGGGGGGGGGGGGGGGGGGGGGGGGGGGGGGGGGGGGGGGGGGGGGGGGGGGGGGGGGGGGGGGGGGGGGGGGGGGGGGGGGGGGGGGGGGGGGGGGGGGGGGGGGGGGGGGGGGGGGGGGGGGGGGGGGGGGGGGGGGGGGGGGGGGGGGGGGGGGGGGGGGGGGGGGGGGGGGGGGGGGGGGGGGGGGGGGGGGGGGGGGGGGGGGGGGGGGGGGGGGGGGGGGGGGGGGGGGGGGGGGGGGGGGGGGGGGGGGGGGGGGGGGGGGGGGGGGGGGGGGGGGGGGGGGGGGGGGGGGGGGGGGGGGGGGGGGGGGGGGGGGGGGGGGGGGGGGGGGGGGGGGGGGGGGGGGGGGGGGGGGGGGGGGGGGGGGGGGGGGGGGGGGGGGGGGGGGGGGGGGGGGGGGGGGGGGGGGGGGGGGGGGGGGGGGGGGGGGGGGGGGGGGGGGGGGGGGGGGGGGGGGGGGGGGGGGGGGGGGGGGGGGGGGGGGGGGGGGGGGGGGGGGGGGGGGGGGGGGGGGGGGGGGGGGGGGGGGGGGGGGGGGGGGGGGGGGGGGGGGGGGGGGGGGGGGGGGGGGGGGGGGGGGGGGGGGGGGGGGGGGGGGGGGGGGGGGGGGGGGGGGGGGGGGGGGGGGGGGGGGGGGGGGGGGGGGGGGGGGGGGGGGGGGGGGGGGGGGGGGGGGGGGGGGGGGGGGGGGGGGGGGGGGGGGGGGGGGGGGGGGGGGGGGGGGGGGGGGGGGGGGGGGGGGGGGGGGGGGGGGGGGGGGGGGGGGGGGGGGGGGGGGGGGGGGGGGGGGGGGGGGGGGGGGGGGGGGGGGGGGGGGGGGGGGGGGGGGGGGGGGGGGGGGGGGGGGGGGGGGGGGGGGGGGGGGGGGGGGGGGGGGGGGGGGGGGGGGGGGGGGGGGGGGGGGGGGGGGGGGGGGGGGGGGGGGGGGGGGGGGGGGGGGGGGGGGGGGGTTGAACCTAAATAAATGTTATTTGGTGTTTGCGTTGAGCATGAATATGATTAGATCATGTTTATTGCAATACGGTTATTCATTTAAGTTAGAGAATAATTGTTGTTCTGTTTACATGAATAAAACCTTCTATGGTCATACACCCAATGTGAATGGTTTATTGAATCTTGATCATAGTAATACACATATTCATAATATTAATGCCAAAAGATGCAAAGTTGATAATGATAGTGTAACATACTTGTGGCACTGCCGTTTAGGTCATATTGGTGTAAAGCGCATGAAGAAACTCCATGCGGATGGACTTTTGGAATCACTTGATTATGAATCATTTGATACTTGCGAACCATGCCTCATGGGCAAGATGACTAAAACTCCGTTCTCCGGAACAATGGAGCAAGCTAATGATTTATTGGAAATAATACATACCGATGTATGCAGTCCGATGAGTGTTGAAGCACGTGGTGGGTATTGTTATTTTTTGACCTTCACAGATGATTTGAGTAGATATGGGTATGTCTACTTGATGAAACACAAGTCTGAAACATTTGAAAAGTTCAAAGAATTTCAGAGTGAAGTGGAGAATCATCGTAACAAGAAAATAAAGTTTCTACGATCTGATCGCGGAGGCGAATATTTGAGTTACGATTTTGGCCTTCATTTAAAACCATGTGGAATAGTTTCACAACTCACGCCACCTGGAACACCACAGTGTAATGGTGTGTCCGAATGTCTAACCGTGCTTTATTAGATATGGTGCGTTCTATGATGTCTCTTACCGATTTGCCACTATCATTTTGGTGTTATGCATTAGAGACAGCCGCATTCACGATAAATAGGGCACTGTCTAAATCCATTGAGATGACACCATATGAAATGTGGTTTGGCAAGAAACCTAAGCTGTCGTTTCTTAAAGTTTGGAGTTGCGACACTTATGTCAAAAGGCTTCAGCCTGATAAGCTCAAACCCAAATCGAAGAAGTGCATCTTCATAGGATACCCTAAGGAAACAATTGGGTACACCTTCTACCACAGATCCGAAGGCAAGATCTTTGTTGCCAAGAATGGATCCTTTCTAGAGAAGGAGTTTCTCTCGAAAGAAGTGAGTGGAAGGAAAGTAGAACTTGATGAGGTAATTGTACCTTCTCTCGAATTGGAAAGTTGCACATCAGAGAAAACCGTTCCCATGATGCCTACACCAACTAGTGAGGAAGCAAATGATAATGATCATGAAACTTCAGATCAAGTTGCTACTGAACCTCGTAGGTCAACCAGAGCACGATCCGCACCAGAGTGGTACGGTAATCCTGTTCTGGAAGTCATGTTATTAGACCAAGGTGAACCTACGAACTATGAAGAAGCTATGATGAGCCCAGATTCCGACAGATGGCTTGAGACCATGAAATCTGAGATAGGATCCTTGTATGAGAACAAAGTGTGGACTTTGGTGGACTTGCCCGATGATCGGCAAGCCATAGAAAATAAATGGATCTTCAAGAATAAGACTGACGCTGATGGTCATGTTACCGTCTACATAGCTTGACTTGTCGCAATAGGTTTTTGACAAGTTCAAGGAGTTGACTATGATGAGACTTTCTCACCCGTAGTGATGCTTAAGTCGTCCAAATCATGTTAGCAATTACTGCATTTTATGATTATGAAATCTGGCAAATGGACGTCAAAACTGCATTCCTTAATGGATTTCTTCAAGAAGAGTTGTATATGATGCAACCAAAAGGTTTTGTCAATCCTAAAGGTGCTAACAAAGTGTGCAAGCTCTAGCAATCTGCCTATGGACTGGTGCAAGCATCTCAGAGTTGGAATATACGCTTTGATGAGGTGATCAAAGCATATGGTTTTATACAGACTTACGGTGAAGCCTGTATTTACAAGAAAGTGAGTGGGAGCTCTGTCGCATTTCTGATATTATATGTGGATGACATATTGTTGATTGGAAATGATATAGAATTTCTGGATAGCATAAAAGGATACTTGAATAAGAATTTTTCAATGAAAGACCTCGGTGAAGCTGCTTACATATTGGGCATCAAGATCTATAGAGATAGATCAAGACGCTTAATAGGACTTTCACAAAGCACATACCTTGACAAGATTTTGAAGGAGTTCAAAATGGATCAGTCAAAGAAGGGGTTCTTGCCTATATTGTAAAGTGTGAAGTTGAGTAAGACTCAAAACATGACCACGATAGAAGATAGAGAGAGAGAATGAAAGTCATTCCCTATGCCTTAGCCATAGGTTCTATAAAGTATGCCATGCTGTGTACCAAACCTTTTGTGTACCTTGCCATGAGTTTGGCAAGGGGGTACAATAGTGATCTAGATGTAGATCACTAGACAGCGGTAAAAAATTATCCTTAGTTACCTAAGAGGACTAAGGAAATATTTCTCGGTTATGGAGGTGATAAAGAGTTCGTCGTAAAGGGTTACGTTGATGCAAGCTTTGACACCGATCCAGATGACTCTAATTCTCAATCTAGATACGTATTGAAAGTGGGAGAAATTAGCTAGAGTAGCTCCATGCAGAGCATTGTAGACATAGAAATTTGCAAAATACATACGGATCTGAATATGGCAGACCCGTTGACTAAACTTTTATCACAAGCAAAACATGATCATACTTTAGTACTCTTTGGGTGTTAATCACATGGCGATGTGAACTAGATTATTGACTCTATTAAACTATTTGGGTGTTGGTCACATAGCGATGTGAACTGTGGGTGTTAATCACATGCACTACAAAAAAAAGACACATCCGTGACATTTTGGGCCGAACGAAAAAAAATTATGTCATGCTTATGACACTTCTATGACGATAATTGTGACAAAACCCGATATCATCATAGATGTGGTGGGCTCCTACTTCTATAAAAAATCATGATAGAAAATGGGCTTTTCGTCCTAGGTGGGTCGGAGACGCAGCTGCATGACATTCATTGGGCCATCCATGATGGAAAAAACCATGGTAGAAGCGAGGGCGAGGAAAATATCGGGGAGTTCCCGGTTACGGTGGGTGGTCGGGGCCGAGAGATGCACTGTGGTTTGCATGTTTCTCTCGTGTACGCGACTGTGTGCGAGGCGTTGGCTAACTAAACCTGAGCGATCACAGTAGCTACGTTACTGAACCCGAGCGATCGATCCCTTGGTTGTTAACTGAACCCGAGCGATTCATTCGCTGCTGACTAAACCCGAGCGATTCCTTCGCCACTGCTGCTAACTGAACCGAGCTAACAATCACTGTTGCTGCTTACTGAAGTCGGTCGAGCCCCCGTGCGAGACGTAGCCAGCCGGTGTTGGGTTGCCTCTCGATGAACAGTGATTGTTGCTATCGTGCGCGCGGTACATGGAACGAGTCGAGACGTGGTGAGTCGAGCCGGTTGGTTGGCTATGGATGAAAAATTCCCGGTGGGGGTTGGATGAACAAGACCCCGTGGTAGTAGGCCGTTGCCGCTGGATGAACAGGACCCCGAGGAGGCCGCCGCACCCCAGCCGGTTGGAGGTGGATGAACAGGACGCCGTGGAGGCTCTATGAACAGTAGCTGGTGGAGGCTGGATGAATAGTAGACCATGGATGAACAGTAGCTAGTGGAGGTTGGAGGAGGTCGACGGTGGATGAACGGTAGCCGTGAAGGTTGGAGCGAGGCAGTAGACGGTGGATGAACAGGACCCCGTTTCACCGTAGGCGCTCCAACAGAAGTCCGTTTCCTCCGTTTTGCGGTACGCCACACCGCTCCCGATCAACAGCACCCCGTTTCGACCATGGGCACTTGAACAGAAGGCCGTTTCCTTCGTTCTACGGTACGCCAGACCCTTCCCGATGAACATGACCCTGTTTCGACCATACGCGGTTGTACAGAAGGCCATTTTCCTCCGTTTTACGGTACGCCAGACCCCGTTTCGGCTGTTCCGTCCAAGCCAGTTGGCTCCCGTTGAACACGACGCATTCCGACCCAGTTTGTTACCTCCCGATGAACAGGACGTTGTTTCTCCATTTCGACCCAGTCGGTTGGCTGCCGATGAGCAGGACGCCGTTGCTCTCGTCTGTTGCCTCTCCATGTACATGAGCCCTGGACGTACGTATGCGCGAGTAGGCGTTCGAGACCCCGCCCGTATGTACGTATGTGGCCATATTTTTTGGCATCTCGTTGTACGTACGTGTACACGATTTTGACTGGACTGCCTAAACTGCTACGTCGGGGGCTCTACTACTACATGTGCCGCTGCTTGCTCAGCCACGGTTCATCGTTGCAGAGAGACCGATCAACCAGTATGTATGTACACGTTCGCGACCAGACAGACAACCCTACGTACGGTTCAACCGGGTGGGTCCCAGCTGTCAGGGAGGAGAAGGAGGCACATCCTTGCGTGCGAAGATATAACTGGTGGGTCCCAACTGTCAGGGGGAAACTTTTTTTTTTGCAAAATACAGAGGCCCTTTCGATGGGTCCCCGTTGTCAAGTGGAGGAATAATTATTTTACGCGTAATAAGGAGGCACTTGCTGCGGCCGTGGACCCAGCTGTCAGTCTCTCCACGTACAGTCCTCTTTCGATGGAAGTTGTTCCTTGACCACGTTGACCACGCCACGCCGAGAGCACCAAGGCGATGGACGACGACGAGGCCTAGGAAGGGGACGACACGGAGCCGGGGAAGACGTGGCAGTGCATGCCCGCGCGGAGGGGAGTACGAGGGTTGAATGGTTCGGCTGCAGTGTGAGGTTGCCGTCGCCGTAGAATAACAGGGGTTGTGGGTGAGTAGAGGGATGGCCTGGCCAGCGGTTGGAGTAGGAGGGGCGGTGAGGCCTGCGCGGCAGCACAGCCGGCCACGGGAGGCAGGGGCAGGCGGCACGGCCCGTGATGGTTTGGGCGGCTGGAGCAAGAAGACCAGAGGTTGAAGAAGCACGACGGCCATTGGATGGACATCGTACAGTCACCGCAGCTAGAATCGTTTATATTGACTAAGTTGACAAAACCCTGCGTCCGCGTCAACTTAGTAGGCCCACAAGTCAGCCTCCAAATATGGTGGGTCCCACCTAGCAGTGGGGCTATTCATTTTTTTGTGCGTAATAAGGAGGCACTTCCTTGCGTGCGAAGATATAGCTGGTGGGTCCGAGCTGTCAGCGGGAGGAATTTTTTTTCACGAAATACAAAGGAGCTTCTGGTGGGTCCCTACTGTCAGGTGGAGGAATCATTATTTTGCGTGTAATAAGGAGGCACTTCCTTGCATGCGGCCATGGACCCAGCTGTCATCCTCTTCACGTTTGACCACGCCGCGCCGAGAGCACCAGGGCAGTGGACGACGGCGAGGCCTAGGAAGGGAATGACCCGGAGCCGGAGAAGACTCGGCAATTGTTTCCCACATGGAGGGGAGTCCGAGGGTTTACTGGTTCGTCTGTCATCGTCGGAGAATAACAGGAGGTCTGGATGAGTATAGGGATGGCCAGGCCAACGATGGGAGTAGTGTGGGACGGTTAGGCCTGCGCGGCAGCACAGCCGGCCAGGGAGGCATGAGCAGGCAGTACGTCCGATGCTGGTTTGGGCGGCTGGAGCAAGAAGACCAGAGGTTTAAGAAGCAGCACGCCCATTGGATTAACAATCCAACGGTCACTGCTGCTAGAATCGTTTGTGGACTAAGTTGACAAAGCCTTTCATACACGTCAACCTTGTAGACCCACAAGTCAGCCTCCAAATCTGTCTCAAACAGCATACAGCCCGAAATTTCTAGCCAGATTCAAATTAATTTAAAATTAATTTAAAAAATAAAATCGAAAAGAAAAAAGTAGTTTGGAACTAATTGCCTGTTTGCTATATTTTTTATTTTATAGTCCATTTCTTATTACTTATAGCCCATTTTCTGGGCAAGCCGAATGCATCCGTCCTCGTCTTGAAAGATTTCAGGCCCAGCAGGGTGTAGAAAAGCAAGTAGGCCTCCGTTGGTTATTCTGCAAAAAACAAAATAGCTGGGCTAGCCATTTTCACAAAGAAAAAACAAAACTGGGTTGGTCATGTGGTAAACATATATGAAATAAAAGTCTGGGCTAGACGGGCCACAGTTGATACCCTGCTCCATCCCAAAAACAAAAAAATAATACTGCGCGAGCTACTGGGTCCCGGGTGTCAGCCGCTCCTTGTGCAGTTATCTCGCTTATTGACTACGTTGACAGCGGCGTGCGACCCAAATGTTAGGAAACCATTTTTTCTTGTAATAAAGGAGGCACTTGCTTGCCTATTGCCATGATCCTGGTGGGTCCCTACTGTCATCCTCACCATGTACAGTTATCTCCTTATTCCTCTCAGTTGTTGACCATGTTGACAACACCGGAGGGTGGCGCCGCGGCGAGCGCACCAAGGCGGAGGACGATGGTGAGGCCTCAGACAGGAACGAACAGGAGCCAGGGTTTGAAATAATCATCAGCTCTGGGTTTTGCGATCCTGGAAAACAGGTTATACCAACGACAGCACAACAGAACCACACACCGATGAACCTCGAAACTGGAGATATACTGCAACTGAACAATGTCTGTTATGTTAGCATACATTTCAGTTGTCTCTTTGTCGTACGTATCCGTGCTCATGATGGCACTATTTTGTGTCTTCCTGCCTTCGTCGCGTGCAAGGGTGTTGTAGCGCACATCTCCAACAACGCAAGATTCATAATGTCTTACCCGAGTATCAGGACTCATTGCTAGTGTGTAAAGGGCATCATCAACTGCCTACCCATCCTCCTGCATCTTCTTAACCTATGGTTAGAAAATAGACAAGCTGATCATCTTATGTACTCAATATATTAAAGAAACTGACAGTGCAATTCAAAAGCTTACATGGCTCTTGAACCATTTCGCAAATCCTGCCATAACCAGTTTGTCAATGTTTCTTGGATTTTGCGGTAGTAACTCCTTTTTGTAGATGCTGCACAACATAGTGATCGTGTCAAACATCTAAATATATAAGAATGTGCTGCAAGTTTAGTAGATTACGATGTATAAGCTGCAGTACTTAGCACTTACTCGATATAAGGTAGAATCTCAGGACAGTTATTCAACACATACCAAACCATTTTGTCCAAATCTTTAGGTTTGTCGTCCTGTCGACTCTTCCCTGTAACTCGAACAGAACAATCAAAAACATTGAGCTCGGGATTGTCTTCACCCACCTCTTTGCTAAGCTGATCAGCTGTTTCAATGTATTTTGAGCAGAATGTCAACGCTTCTGTAGCAATGTAGGACTCTGCAATGGAACCGTCAGGTCTAGCTCTATTCCTAACATAGCCCTTGAAAGTGCCTAGCTGCCTTTCAATAGGGTATATCCAGCCATACTGTACTGGACCTCTAAGTAGTGCCTCATCAGGTAGATGAACAGCCAAATGCACCATCACATCAAAGAAGGTTGGAGGATATATCTTCTCAAGGTCGCATAGGATAGTTGGTATCTTGTATCTAAGACGCTCCAAAGCATCTATCCTGATATTTCTACTGTAGAGTTCCCTGAAAAATTGTCCCAACTCTGCAACTGCTCTGTATAAGTCAGGGCGGCCCAATCCTCTAAGGATAACAGGTAAAACCATTTGAAGTAGGACGTGGCAGTCATGAGTTTTCAACCCTTGTACCTTATTTCTATCTGCACTGACTCTCCTTTCAGGGCTGGAAGCAAATCCATGTGGGAATCTCACACGTGACAGGACCATGCAGAATTCTTTTCTTTTTACCTTGTCCAAGACGTACACAGCTGGTGCCATATCCCGTGGTGCACCTTCATCTTCCACCTGCAAATCCTTTCTGATACCCAGGTGTGTCAAATCAATCCTAGATTTTAAGGTATCTTTCATCTTGCCTTCAATATTAAGAAGTGTGCCGATAATGTTGTCACATATATTTTTCTCGATGTGCATCACATCAAGATTATGCCGCAGATCCAAATCTTTCCAATACTCCAAGTCCCACAAAGTGGACCTGCGGGTAAACAATAATCTCTTTTCTGCCCTGCCACACTTCCTTTTCCCGCTATCATTATCAGGATGGTTTCCTAGTGTAATATGACTGACCTTCTCTAATTCCACTTGCAACTCATCGCCGGTGAGCCTCTTTGGCGCATCACGTTTTCATGCTTTGCATTGAACACATGTCTTCGGTATTTTGTAGGACACAGCTTGTCCTTGGCAAGGAAATGAGGGTGTCCAATGTAATAGATCTTGCTAAGTATTGCGTATGACAGCGGATTCCTGTCATAGCGAACACATGCATTGTAACCTTGTGTCGTTCGCCCTGACATAGTGCCCAAAGCCGGATAATCATGGATGCACCAAATTATAACAGCATGCAGAAAGAAATCAGCTAGTGGGCTGCTATATAGGTCTCGAGTGAGAACACCCCTCCATAGCTGTTGAAGTTCCTCCACAAGAGGCTCCATGAATAAATCAAAATCCTTTCTAGGACTTTTTGGACCTGGGATGAGCAAGGCCATCATGTAGTTTGATTCTTTGGTGCAAACATTTGGTGGTATGTTGTAAGGGATAACAAGCATTGGCCACATGCTATATGTGGCGCTCTGGTGGCCAAATGGGTTAAATCCATTTGTAGCTAAGCCAAGTCTAATGTTTCTCGGGTCATCAGCAAACTTTTTGTGTTTCTGATTGAAGCTTTTCCAGTCACTACCAGGAGATGAATGGCTCATTACATTCTGATCTCTGTACTCCTGGTTCCTAGAATGCCACAGTACATCCTCTCTTGTTTCAGCATCATGAAACAACCTCTGCAATCTTGGTATAATTGGAAAATGTCTCAGAACATTATGAGGAATCCTCTTCACAGCATCGCCATCTTTCCATCTTGATGATTTGCATTTTGGGCATTCACTTAAGTTGGCATAATCCTTCCGGAACAGAACACAATTAATCTTACAAACATGGATCATATCATATCCAATTCCAACTTTACGAAGGAAATTCTTCATTTTACTGTAGGTGTGTGGCAGCTCAGATGCATCTGGGAAAGAATTACAGAAAGCAACCAACATCGCATTGAATGATTTGTTGGTCATCCGCTCAGATGTCTTCACCTGAAGAAAGGTGACCAAAGCTGAGAATACTGTCAGCTTATTTCCTGGGGTCACTACCACGTTGCATTGTTCCAACATGCGGGCCTACCATTTTTCTTCTGCAGGTGAAAGTTCATGAAATGCGTGAGCATTTCGTAGCATTGTTTCAATCTTGGTCAAACTCGCTGGCTCCGCCGCCACCACCTCCTCTTCCTCCTCCTCCTCCTCCACCTGAGCATCAGGCAGATCAAGATGGTGATCTGCTGCTTCCACATAGTCAGTAGCATTGACGTTCACAGCTTCACCATGATGAACCCACCTAGTATATGTGACCGACATCCCATACAAGTGTAGATGATTTTGCACAGTTGACAGGGGTCTTGTAACTGAATTCATACAACTGCTACACGGGCAGAGCACATCTGATTTTGGACTACCGTACTCAGCTCTAATAAAGTTCATGAAGTTTTCAACCCCCTCAACATACGCCGCGGAGAATCTTCGAGCAAAAGTTATCCAAGTCTTGTCCATCTGTTAGACATACAAATTAGTTCTTCTACTAGATATTACAGGAAAAACATATATGCTTTTTTTATAAAGTCCAGAAAAAATACCTAGGTCGATGTCTAAAGCTATGGCAAGATATTTGGACAAGCAGATCTAAGTAACGAAATATATGTAAAGCTAATTCAGCAAACACATTTGAGTGCTAAATTATGGCAGGCTATTTCAGCAGTCAATGAGGCTAAGCACATAGCCATCGAAGGCCATCTGAGCAACAAAGATCGAGTATAAAACGGTGTCGAGCTATTTCACCTAACAGATTGGCTACTAGACCATGGCAATCTACTTCACAATAAATATATGGCATGATATTTTAGCAACTAATCGGGCGTGGCATGCCATCTCAGCAAAGCAGATTGAGTGCAGAACAGGGCAAGGAAGCTTCTTAAGCGGAGCATATTGACTGTAAACTATTTCGGCAAACAGTGAGATTAACAACGTCTATCAGCTAACATTCAGCGCTACTCCGACATGCATGGGGCCTCAGTCTAGAATGTGCGTACCGTGGGAGAAGTTGACCCCCGTGCGTCTCCACAAGAACGTCGCCAGCGGTAGTGGCGTGGCTGGAGGACGGCAGTCTACGAGAGCGTACTGTGGGAGCGACAAGATCGCCATGCGTCCCCTCGACGAACCGCGGCGCCGACGTATCGGCGCGGTGGGGAGGGCAGCTTTGGCGGAGCGAATGGAGTGGACGGGGCCAGGGGGAGGGGGTTTGGGGAATATTATTGGCTAGTTGCCCGAAGGGCAGCTGAATTTGGGATTCGGGGGGAATTTTTGGGGGGGGGGGGGGGGGGGGGGGGGGGGGGGGGGGGATTTTCACGCGGTGGGCGGGGGAGTTTGGTGCATGGTCGATTTCTCCAAATGCGGTCCCACGTGTCGGTGAAGAGGCAAGCCGAAGCGCGTTCCGTTTGCGTGAGCCGTGTGCAGGACTGACCGTGTGAGGGGTGCAATGCGACCGCGACAGGCGTGCTGTGAGTGTACCACCTTTTTCCTTTTAAACTTGGTGCTTCGCGCGATCCATCGATACTACTACTAGTAATCCGGTAATCCCGACTAAAACGGCGCGGCTGGGTCTTTTCCCGCGCGATATGCTGGGAGGTTGGCTTAGTTGGTTTTTTAGGACTTTATTTTTTATTAGGACAAGGCTTAGTTGGTTTGACAGACAGAGCGAGAGAAAGATGTGAGATGCGTGAATGTGTAGTGGACGTACTATTGGAGTGCCTAAGATAAATTGTGTATGTATACCTATGTGTTTATTTACTTCGCATGTTAGCTTTGTCTCGGGTCAAACCTTCTAAACTTAGACCAAGTTTATACACACAAAAACAAATCATCATTCAATATATTTTCATGCAATATATCTTACTATTATTGTGAAAGTTCATATACACCGGACGAGATTCATGCAAACACGGCAGATTTTCATTACATTTTGAACTTTACAGGACAGAAAAGGAAAAGAAACCCGACCCTAAACTTATTCTACGGCGGCGACCGACGTCCACTTTCCTTTGTACTTCCGCATCGGCGACGATGTCCTCCATCTGCTGTCTCCATGAACAGCGGCGGGGTTCAAGACCTGTGAAGTGAAGGTGCGGTCTCCGGCGAGGAAGAGTAGAACACGGGAGACGGACCGGCCAATTGGCACACCATGCCCTGGCGCCTCCCATGCCCTACTCATCCTCGGAGGAGTCCCCGACCTCGGCAGTGCCGGTGGACGTGAGGTCAATGATGATGGACGTGGACGGTCCGTCGCTTCACCTACCACATGCACCACTGAACGTTGGACGGCGGCAAGTAGGACGAGTGGCTGGCGGTGCTCCCGTCATCGGCTGCCAGCGTGGCCACCGCTTGTGCGGTCACATCCGCGTCCGGCTACGCCGGTATTGCGTTGCGAGCGATGAGTTGAGCGAGGGCGGCGACCTCGAGCTTCATCCCCGAATACAAGCTCTCCCGCAGAGCGTTCCCGCTCGCGGTCATGGTGGATGTGGTGCCAGGTAGGAGGATGTGCTATGGTGTGGAGTTTAGCTGGGCGTTGCCGCTTTAAGTAGCGCATTCCTATGAGGCCAAGCATCCGGGTGCTTCAATAAGTCGTCGGAGTTGGTTCCTTAGGCAGCGAGCCTACTTAATGATGGCATATGGATGGACGGCATGAATGCGGGCAGCTGGCGCCGGCTGGGAACGCACGCGCGAGGGACGAGGGTTTTTTGTGTGCCAGGGTAGTCAGCTACGGGCGTGGCAACATTGGACATGCC
This sequence comes from Thinopyrum obtusiflorum, assembly GCA_036873465.1. Lineage (NCBI taxonomy): Eukaryota > Viridiplantae > Streptophyta > Magnoliopsida > Poales > Poaceae > Thinopyrum > Thinopyrum obtusiflorum. The sequence goes on along the minus strand of JAAAWM010011745.1, from coordinate 58,120 downwards.
CTTTGCTCACATGCGATCCCACATGCCATTGAAAGATGACTTGGCATGGTCTCAGGTCCTGGGGATGCAGTTGACTGCGCTAGAACAATCCATGGATGTGTCGCGGCACGCGCGCACTTCGGCGCCCCGTGCATCCTCGACGAGCCAGGTGTTGATCTGCTGGTCGTGCCACAGCGGCAGCGCCACCCTTGGCACCCTGAAGCTGAGCGTGTCCAGCGACGATGAGCGTGTCGCTCACCGCGATCTCCATGCCCAGAGGCGGTGCGGGAGCTGCACCACGTTGCTGGCCCCCACGACCCACATGAACGGTTGCCGGTGGCGAGGAGGTCGTGGGCCAGCTCCTCCATTGGACTAGTCTGTGCCATGTCATCCCGACAGGTGTGCCCCACATGTCGGTTTCCCTATTTTCCTGGTCAAATTCGAGCGTCAGTATGGCCTCATTAACACTCGGCCGACCTCTCTTTCTTCTAGTCTAGTAGTATCCATAAATGACGTGGGCGGGGGAGGGGCACGGACGTCGGTTTGCTCTCAACTACGGTCCCAGAAGCGAGCGAACACGCAAGACGAAGCGCGTTCCATTCGGTGAGCGATGTGCAAGTTCCACCATGCTGGGGTGCAACGCGAATGTGACAAGAGTGATGTACACCGTCCGTTCGTTATGAACTTGCATACTTCGAGTACTCCTTTTTTTTAACATAGTACAGACGCAAGCGCTCATACATGCGCGCATACACTCACCCCTATGAACGCACACACGCACACCCTACCCCTATGAGCACCTTCGAGAGACCGAGCCGTCATATCTATAATACTATATCTCTACTCTTATCTCTACTCTCGATGATGATGGTGTGCCTGCCATCTTGCAATATAGACCGTCCGATCTATATCTGACGGATAAAAAGCAAACTATGGCAATTTTGTAAAAGGATACCCGCACCTCTCTCGTTCATCCTTATCTCCCACAACTTCATTGTTGAGTAATTAAAAAAGGAAGCCTCTGGAACAATCTGGCATGGTGGCCGCTGCCGGCGTCGTCCATCCCCATGCCTCCGCTAAGTCCGACCACCAATCACCACCACGCCCACTCCTCCTCACCTTATTTCTCATCTTTCTCGAGATATCATTTTTCAATGAAATTCTCGAGATACCATTTTTTTGATGAGATTCTCGAGATATCATTAGCTTTTACACATGGGATTACTCCTTCATGGGTCAATCACAACAGGTGTTTTGTAAAAAAAAATGCATCCTGATGTTCCGTGTAATGCACGGGCATCTTGCTAGTCATCTTGAGATATACGAAGTCACCGCCTCATCGTCGACAGGAATGGTGGGGAGGTCCGGACGTCTGCCACATGAAACTCCAAAACTTTGGTCCCATCCCACCCCACAACTCTCCAGGATCTAGCCGTCCGGCTTTGCAAACTCCGCACAGTCAAAACCGATTGACCGGTCGTCACCGAAACCACTATTCACACCAGAACCTTCGCTGCTTGGCCTACGCCAGCTACTTGCCGGCCGATCACCACTGCCCCAAAACCACACCTCCTCTCCAGCCCATTCCCCCACCTTTCGATCCCCTAGCCCGCATCAGTCGTCCCCTAGTTTGCCGAAAAGCCATGGTGCGCCGCAAGATCACGTACTACAAGATGCTGACGCCCGAGCGCCGCGCAGAAATCGTGGCGGCGGTCGGCATCACAGACCTCCGTTCCCAAGCTCGCTTTGCGGCGGGCCAATCCCTGAGTTCTCTAGAGCCAAGCTCCGAGGAGGAGGAAGCCGATCCAATGTTCATGGCGGAGGTTGCGGCGCAGAAGGCCCCCGATGCGTATGAGACGATGGACGTTGACTTCGTGCCGGCGGCCGGGTCCCCCATGGTGCAGGCGGACCAGCGGTTCAACCTGGCGATCCTAAAGGAGGACCGGGAGACGGAGGCTCAACTTGACGCGGAGCGCACGGATGCCGCTGCCATCGAGGCCCTCCTGCAGGCGGAACGGGATGTCGTGGATGTGAACCGGGCGGCGGAGGCTCAACTTGACGCGGAGCGCGCGGATGCTGCTGCCATCGAGGCCCTCCTGTAGGTGGAACCGAACGTCCTGGACTTGAACCAGGCGGCGGAGGCTCAACTCGACACGGAGCATGCAGATGCCGCTGCCATCGAGGCCCTCCTGCAGGCGGAACCGGACGTCCTGGACTTGAACCGGGCGGCGGAGGCTCAACTCGACGTGGAGCGCATGGATGTCGCTGCCATCGAGGCCCTCCTGCAGGCGGAACCGAACGTCGTGGACGTGAACCGGGCGGTGCTCGCGTCCGTGCAAAGCGCCCGCATGCTCCGCTTGAACGAGTAGCTGGAGGCCGAGGACAACCACGATGCGGAGACACACGTCGGCAGCTACGGCTGGTTCGCGCCAGCAGCCAAAGACAACGAGGCCGTCTCGTTCCATGAGCAGTGATAGTTTTTCTTTATGTTGTTGTTTTTAGGGATCTTTTGCTGTGTAAAAACATATATTTATGCAAGTCGCCTGACTTTCATCATTTGGGTCAGTCGACCATTTCAGGCGGTTGGATGAATATCCTACGTATCCTAACCTTTTTTCTTCCTCACCTCTTCTTCTTCCCCAACAGACCACCGCACGGGCCGTGCGGATCTTCCCCAACATGCGGTTGGATAAACATATTGTATGAACGAAAATTATGTGTCAGCGGTAGGATGGCTGAGTTTGATTTGATCACATGCGATAGCACATGTCAGTGAGGGTGCGTTCCCTTGGTTGGGTTTGCGGCGTGCAGGAGCGACTGTGTGAGGGTGCGGTGCGACCGCGACAGCCGTGCGCAAGTGTACCTCCTTTTCATTTTGAAAAAATTTAGGCAAGCTTGGCAAAAATGTGTGGCGAAGTATGGCAATGCAAGGCCTAGACCCAAACAGGATACAAGTATGTATGTACTACTTGTGTTAAAAAAGAAAGGCGGGGTTTTCCTTCGCGGGATTGATCGATACAAATCCTCGTTGGACGTGTCAATTAATGCGTATTTTTTCTCTAACGCCCAAAGAGCTAACCATTTCACTCCTCATTGCTTGATTAATGCAGCGCCATCCAAACCAACCTTCTCACTTCCGCATGCATGCAAGGGTATATTAATGTCCTTGGTTGCTAGTACGAGGCAAACCCCATCAATTTTGTCTCGATTAGTGTTAGTGGCCTTCTGCAAATTGTAATTTTGATACTGGCCTTGTATACAAAAAAATGGAGGTAGTAACTATTTGACTTCCTTCCCCATTGCGGTGACGTCGATGATATCTCGAACGTTGTGGCTTTGGTGAAGTGCGTTCGACGAAGCACACCATTGAGGGAGATCACGGTAAGTCATTCGCAAGTGCCGCCTGCAAGCCGAGACAACTGCCTTCTTTGCATCCAGGAAGTCCGTTGAACCAAAGGAGGCGTAAATGTACTAGTACTACTACCTCCGTCCTGGTTTATTGGTCCTCATTGTATTTCGTGCCAAATTTTGACCATAGACTTAACTAACGAAATGTTCATGCATGTCATAAAAAATTAGATCATTGAAAACTATGTTCAAATATGAATCCAGCGGTGTAATTTTTGTTGACATGCATTAATATTTTATTCATTAAATCTTTTGTCAAACTTTGGCACAAATTACAAAGGGGACCAATAAACCAGGACGGAGGTAGTACACAATAGCGTTGTCCGTCTAGCTTAGTGCGGTAGGTGGTTTCTCGAAGAAGGCGATGGAGAAGCGGAGTCAGCGAAGAGTGAAATGATGGTTGCTTCGTCCGTGCTTTGTGATTTGACGCCTCACTGCTTTGTGATTTGTGATAGAAGGGACAGGGGAGTAGACTCTGTGCTCTATACTGTACATGCGTCCAAGCATGGGAGAAAGAGGAGATGATAACCCACAAGTATAGGGGATCGTTTGTAGCCTTCTTCGATAAATAAGAGTGTCGAACCCAACGAGAAGCTAAAGGTAGAACAAATATTCCCTCAAGTTCTATCGACCACCTATACAACTCTACACACGCTTGACATTTGCTTTACCTAAAACAAGTATGAAACTATTTTGCAAAAATGAAACTATGAGTACTTTGCGAGAATAAAACTATGAATAAATTGCAAGGTAATAAAAGTAGATAGCTTTTGCCAACAAGAAAGTCATTTGTCCCTAGGCAATCGATAACAAGTATCGGTAATCATTCTTGTAATTTTATATGAGGCAGAGGCATGAGCTAACATACCTTCTCTACTTGGATCATATGCACTTATGATTGGACCCCTAGCAAGCATCCGCAACTACTAAAGATCATTAAGGTCATGAAACCCAACCATAGAATTAAGTATCAAGTCCTCTTTATCCCATACGCAACAACCCACTTACTCGGGTTTAAGCTTCTGTCACTCTCGCAACCCACCATAAGCGAATCATGAACATATTGCAACACCCTATAGCGGGGGGCCCTCACATTTGCGCGACACGGAGGGCACCGTAGGATAGCACCATAAATAAAATATATGATCATACCAACCAAGATCACGATTAACCCATAGGACAAAACGGATCTACTCAAACATCATAGGATAACCATAGATCATTGGAAAATAATATATGGAGTTGAGCACCATGTTTAAGTAGAGATTACAGAGGGGAAGAGAGGTGTTACACCGCTGCATAGAGGAGGAGAGAGTTGGTGTTGACGGTAGCAAGATTGTTGATGTAGATCACCGTCATGATCCTTGCCCCGGTGGCACTCCGGCGCCACCGGGAGAGAGGGGGAGAGAGCCCCCCTCCTTCTTCTTCTTCCTTGGCCTCCCTCCTAGATGGGAGGAGAGTTCCCTCTCTGGTCCATGGCCTCCATGGCGGTGGAGGGGCAGGAGCCCCTCCGAGATTGGATCTCCCTCTCTGTTCTCTTCTGTTTCGCCTTCCCCAGATCTGGCCAAAAACCGTTTCTTATATTCCGGGAGATCCGTAACTCCGATTGCGCTGAGATTTTAACACGATGTTTTTTCGGATATAAGCTTCCTTGCGCCTGAAGTAGAGATCCAACCGACGTACGAGGTGAGCATAAGACACCTGGGTGCGCCTGGGGCCTGGGGCGCGCCCTGGTGTATCTTGGGGCCTGTGGGCCCCCGTTTACGTTGATTCCACCTCCCAAAATTCACCAAAATAATTATCCATAAATTTTTATTGCATTTGGACTTCATTTGATATGGATTTTCTGTGAAACAAAAACATGCAACAAACAGGGACTGGCACTGGGCACTGGATCAACATGTTAGTCCAAATAAATCATATAAAATGTTGCCAAAAGTGTGTGAAAGTTGTATAATATTGGCATGAAACAATCAAAAATTATAGATACGACGGAGATGTATCAGCATCCCCAAGCTTAATTCCTGCTCGTCCTCGAGTAGGTAAATGATAAAAAAGATAATTTTTGATGTGGAATGCTACCTAGCATAAACTTGATCATATATCTAATCATGGCATGAATATTAAGACATAAGTGATTCAAAGCAATAGTCTATAATTTGACATAAAGACATCAATACTCAGGCATCCCAACAAACAATCATGTCTTTCAAAATATCAATGCTAAAGAAAGCTATCCCTACAAAATCATATAGTCTTGTCATGCTCTGTCTTCTTAACACCAAGTATTTATCATGCACAACCCCGATGACAAGCCGAGCAATTGGTTCATACTTTTTAACACGCTTCAGCTTTTTCAACCCTCACGCAATACATGAGTGCGATCCATGGATATAGCACTACGGGTGGAATAGAGTATGTTGATAGGGGTAAATAAAGAAGACAAAAAGGTAAGAAAGTCTCACATCGATGCGGCTAGCCAACGGGCTATGGAGATGCCCATCAATTGATATTAATGCGAGGAGTAGGGATTGTCATGCAACGAATGCACTAAGAGCTATAAGTGTATGAAAGCTCAATATGAAAACTAAGTGGGTGTGCATCTAATCCTATAATGAAAAATTCCCACTAGTATATGAAAGTGACAACATAGGAGACTCTCTATATGAAAAACATGGTGCTACTTTGAAGCACAAGTGTGGAACTAGCATGCCCCTTCTCTCTTTGTTTTTCTTTCTTTCTTCTTTTCTTTTTCTTCTTTTTTTCTTTTTCTTTTTCTTTTCTTTTTTTTCTTTTTTTCTCTCATTGTTCGGAGTCTCATCCCGACTTGTGGGGGAATCATAGTCTCCATCATCCTTTCCTCACCGGGGCAATGCTCTAAAAATGAATAATGATGATCATCACACTTCTATTTACTTATAACTCAAAATTACAACTTGATACCTATAACAAAATATGACTCTATATGAATGCCTCTGGTAGTGTACCAGGATGTGCAATGATCTAGCGTAACATGTATGAAAAATGATGAACGGTGGCTGAGCTACAACTACTATGTCAGCTATATGATCATGCAAAGCAATATGACAATGAATGCTCAAGTCATCAAAACGGAAGTGGTGGAAGTTGCATGGCAATATATCTCGGAATGGCTATGGAAAGGCCATAATAGGGGGGGGGGGGGGGGGGGGGGGGGGGGGGGGGGGGGGGGGGGGGGGGGGGGGGGGGGGGGGGGGGGGGGGGGGGGGGGGGGGGGGGGGGGGGGGGGGGGGGGGGGGGGGGGGGGGGGGGGGGGGGGGGGGGGGGGGGGGGGGGGGGGGGGGGGGGGGGGGGGGGGGGGGGGGGGGGGGGGGGGGGGGGGGGGGGGGGGGGGGGGGGGGGGGGGGGGGGGGGGGGGGGGGGGGGGGGGGGGGGGGGGGGGGGGGGGGGGGGGGGGGGGGGGGGGGGGGGGGGGGGGGGGGGGGGGGGGGGGGGGGGGGGGGGGGGGGGGGGGGGGGGGGGGGGGGGGGGGGGGGGGGGGGGGGGGGGGGGGGGGGGGGGGGGGGGGGGGGGGGGGGGGGGGGGGGGGGGGGGGGGGGGGGGGGGGGGGGGGGGGGGGGGGGGGGGGGGGGGGGGGGGGGGGGGGGGGGGGGGGGGGGGGGGGGGGGGGGGGGGGGGGGGGGGGGGGGGGGGGGGGGGGGGGGGGGGGGGGGGGGGGGGGGGGGGGGGGGGGGGGGGGGGGGGGGGGGGGGGGGGGGGGGGGGGGGGGGGGGGGGGGGGGGGGGGGGGGGGGGGGGGGGGGGGGGGGGGGGGGGGGGGGGGGGGGGGGGGGGGGGGGGGGGGGGGGGGGGGGGGGGGGGGGGGGGGGGGGGGGGGGGGGGGGGGGGGGGGGGGGGGGGGGGGGGGGGGGGGGGGGGGGGGGGGGGGGGGGGGGGGGGGGGGGGGGGGGGGGGGGGGGGGGGGGGGGGGGGGGGGGGGGGGGGGGGGGGGGGGGGGGGGGGGGGGGGGGGGGGGGGGGGGGGGGGGGGGGGGGGGGGGGGGGGGGGGGGGGGGGGGGGGGGGGGGGGGGGGGGGGGGGGGGGGGGGGGGGGGGGGGGGGGGGGGGGGGGGGGGGGGGGGGGGGGGGGGGGGGGGGGGGGGGGGGGGGGGGGGGGGGGGGGGGGGGGGGGGGGGGGGGGGGGGGGGGGGGGGGGGGGGGGGGGGGGGGGGGGGGGGGGGGGGGGGGGGGGGGGGGGGGGGGGGGGGGGGGGGGGCATATCGAGACCTCCTCGATCTTTGATCACTTCATCCACACAAAACTCAACAGAAAGCTCGGTAAGATCCGTTAGTATAATAAAGCAAATCACTACTCTAAGTATTGTTTCAAACCAATTCATATTTTTTTTGCATTGTAGCTACTGTATTATAATTTTTCCATGGCTTATACCACCGATAGAATCGATAGTTTCATCAAAACAAGCAAACCAATACATCAAAAACAGAATCTGTCTTAAACAGGACAGTCTGTAGAAATCTGAACACCTACCATACTTCTGGTACTCCAAAAATTCTGAAAATTTAGGAAAAAATAAAAAAATTGTATAGCAATACTTTTCAAAAAGTTTTAGAAACTTTCGATGTTCCTGTAAAAAATGTAAAATCACGCACTACAGCCAAAGTTTATGTTTTTGCACCACACATACCAACAAGTAATCTAATCATCCTAAAGGCAAATCTTGGCACATTATTTTTATAATACAATGGATTTGTACAAGGGGATACTTATTATTTTTGAAAAGTTTCTGTAATTAAGATTCACAAAGTTTCCATGGGCATGAACAAAGTTCAAGGCTAGCTCCCACTTTCACAATGCTCGTCCCTCTCACTTTCACTTTTCTTTTTGTGAAGTTTTAAGTTCCCCTCTATATTTTTTTAAACTATATAAAAGCACTCAACAGAAATAAATGACTCTCTAAAACTCCTGGGTTGTCTCCCTGGCAGCGCTTTCTTTAAAGCCATTAAGCTAGGCATAAAGTGCTCAAGTAATGAATCCACCCGGATCCCATGGTATATCAAAGCCAATTTTAATTAGCAACGATTTGACATTTAGTAGTGAGCACAAAGCAACATATATCATGCAATGACGAAGTCTAACTCTCTTCCTATGCATTGGCATGTCATACAAGAATAATTCATGCACATCAAGTAAAGGCCAATACATAGCATAAGCAGTTTCTTGCAATTTTTTCGTGTTGAAAACATAGAAAGGCAGAGATGTAGTTCCTCTCTCATAATAATTGCAAGTAGGAGCAGCAAGCACATGCATATTATAATCATCAAAATCATCATGTGCAAGGGAAAAAGGCAACCCATTAATGTAATCCTTAATAAGAGCAATCTTCTCCGATATAATGTAGTTTGGAGAATTCAAAAAGATAATAAGACTATCATGTGTGGGTGCAATAGCAAAAATTTCATTCTTAACATAAGGAATAATAGCAAGTTCATCTCCATAAGCATAATTCATATTGGCATCTTGGCCACAAGCATAGCAAGCATCAAGTTCATCAAAAAGGGATATTTCAGACGAATCAATGGGATCATAGCAATTATCATAACATTCATCCTTCGGTAAGCATGAAGGGAAATTAAATAATGTATGAGTTGAAGAGTTACTCTCATTAAAAGGTGGGCACAGGTAGCTAATCCGCTCTTCCTCCTTTTGTTCTTCGCTCTCCTCATCATCTTTTTCATCCAATGAGCTCACAGTTTCATCAATTTCTTCTTCCATAGACTCCTGCAAAATATTAGTCTCTTCTTGGACAGCGAAGATTTTCTCAATAAACACATCAATATCGGAATTGTATTTGGCCTGGCGGTTGGGGCCTGGGGCGCGCCCTGGTCTATCTTGGGGCCTGTGGTCCCCCATTTACGTTGATTCCACCTCCCAAAATTCACAAATATTCTAAAATAATTCTCCATAAATTTTTATTGCATTTAGACTTCGTTTGATATGGATTTTCTGCGAAACAAAAACATGCAACAAACAGGAACTGGCACTGGGCACTGGATCAATATGTTAGTCCAAATAAATCATATAAAATGTTGCCAAAAGTGTGTGAAAGTTGTATAATATTGGCATGAAACAATCAAAAATTATAGATACGACGGAGACGTATCAGGAGAGAGGTTGCATTTTTCTATTCCTTTAATCAATCAATTAGGGAGCTTCGATTCCAACTTTTTGGCTTTGGCAGCACCCTCCACAATGGTTCCCATCGATGCCAAAAGCTATTTTCACATTTGGCTACACATTGTGGATGCCCTTAACCGTACCACTTGGTTTTGCTCTTGTGTGCTATCTATACAAATCTCGATTATATTGATCTAAAAAATTATAGTATCAAGATTAGTAAAAAGGAGGTGATTTTGCCGCGCGGAAGGCGGGGGAGGTTTCTTATTTTTAGAGGACATTGGCCTGGCAGTTTGCTAACATGTGGACCCACGTGTCAGTGCTTTACCAAGCCGATCCGCATCCCACATGAGGCAGAACAACGGCAGAAGCAACATGTGGTTAACTTGAAGAAGATGAGGGAGAAGCGGATTCAGCAACGAGTGAAATGATGGTTGCTTCGTCCCTCCAACTTCCTTTTTTTAGCATTACTTCGTCCCTCCAACTTAACTGCGGGGAAGATGCAGCTTTGTGATTTGACGCCTCATTGCTCATTACTACGCCGGCGCCATGACTGGGGTGCTTCACCCCTGCTACTCTGCACTGTTATTTCGGTATGGCACGTGGACCTGGTTGCTTGATGTCCCACATGTCGGCGAAAGGGACTAGAACATTTATGAAAGCGAGCGCTCCACTCTTACGACGGAGGAGTACACGACACGGCGGCCCATTGAACTGTTACTTGTACTGTAGTACTACTATAGTTTTGTTGTTTCACACGATCCATTGATACAAACCCGATTAAATAGGCAAGGCGGGATTTTCCCCGCATGGTAGATGATACTAGCCATACATTTCAAAGGCAATTTTAATGTATGCAAACTGAATAATTAAGTAACAATATGAGATCTAGTAAAACTAAAAACACATATGATTTATTGTGTTAGAGTGTAGTAGTAGTGCTGTATTGCATAGTTGTTAGATGTAACATATGAGAACGTGTAGAGATGTACTTTTGGAGGGTCTACAGAGAGAAATTGGGCATAAAGTGGATTCAAATATTTGTATTCGTCTTCATAGCATTTGTAACTCATATCTACAGTTTATACAGTAGACGTGAATGCTTGTTCGCTCTTACGAAACCAGTACAGCAATAATGGGGAGGCGTGCGCCAATTTAGGCACTGGCACGTTGGCCTACTTGGCTCCACAAAGAGAGCGAGAGAAGAGATAAATACACTGGCAGTCAGTGTATTTCAAGCGAAAAACGTAATACGGTCACCGGACTTCAGAATACGCTCATTACGGTCACTATATACGTTTTGCGGTGATTATACGGTTACTTGCTCACCGTTCAGCATCGGATTGCACTCTGTTAACCGGCCAAATAGTCTGCGTGGCACTATGTTGACTGGTTAAATTGACCACGTTCCTTGTGGGTCCCACCTGTCAGTTCGCATAGGAAAAAGGTAAGATAAACACAAATTTACGCAGGCGCGACAAGACTCCAACCCGTGCGCGGGAACCACCTGGTTGTGTATGTGTCTGTCAGGACCTGATGTGTGCGCATGCACGTATAAGTTGAGCACTTGAGCGTGAGCGTGTGTGTTGGTTGTGTGGTGTGTGCATGCATGCGCGCGTGTGTGCGTGTGAGTGTTGCGTGCGTGCGTGGCTGCGTGTGTACGTGTGAGTATGGCGTGCGTGCGTGGCTGCGTGAGTACGTGTGAGTGTTGCGTGCATGCAGTTCGAGTGCATGCGTGCGTGTGTGTATAATCACCACACCAGCTCCTGTGTGTTAAAACAGATGGCTCACCATACCAATACAAGGCCACCTTGTCCGCTGTGCCCGTGGTCATGACTTCGAACCACCGTCCAATATTTTTTTATCGTTTGTTTTCATTCTTATACACGCCGACAGGTGGGCCCAATGGTAGTGAGATAATGTGATGCAACACTAGAGGTGCCACGTGAAGCGTTTAACTGGTCAACTAGTCGTGTCTTGAGCAAATACAGAGCTGTACGGTGAGCCCGTGACTGTATAATAACCACAAAACGTAAATGGTGACCGTAATGAGTGGATTCTGAAGTCCAATGTACGTATCGTGCTTTCGCTTCAAATACAATGATCGTCACTGTATATATCGCGAGAGAAAGATGAAACATGCGCGAATGTGCTGGGGCGTACTTTTAGAGGACCTGGAGATAGTTTGTGTGCGTACGTGAAAGGGGCGTAGAGGGGGTGTATGCGATGGAGAGAGAGAGAGAGAGATCAATGCTCTTCGTTCCTCTTTATTATGACTAACTTTATATATAGTATAAAAATATAAAAATTCACAGTGCGGAATAAATATCATTGGGTGCACCATGCAATGCAAATTAACGTTCATACTTCTCCATATAACTTTGTAATGTTGTATATATGTAGAAATTCTAAAATAATTTTTTGGCCAAACTTTGTGTGGTTTTATTCAAAAGGAATGTTGTATGCGAAATAAACGTGAAGAGAGGGCTTTTTAGATCAATGGGGTACGTGATGTAACATGTGTGAATGTGTAGTTGACGTATTTGGCAGGGCCTAGAGAGGGTATGTGTATGTATTACGTATTCGAGAGAGGCATGGTAGAGGGGCCGGCGGGGGGGGGGGGGGGGGGGGGGGGGGGGGGGGGGGGGGGGGGGGGGGGGGGGGGGGGGGGGGGGGGGGGGGGGGGGGGGGGGGGGGGGGGGGGGGGGGGGGGGGGGGGGGGGGGGGGGGGGGGGGGGGGGGGGGGGGGGGGGGGGGGGGGGGGGGGGGGGGGGGGGGGGGGGGGGGGGGGGGGGGGGGGGGGGGGGGGGGGGGGGGGGGGGGGGGGGGGGGGGGGGGGGGGGGGGGGGGGGGGGGGGGGGGGAGGGGATAGAGGCATGAGGAGAAAATATTTTGTGTGGTGTCTGTGTTGGTATGTGTGGGTGTGAGAAGATAACGAGACCTAGGGGCAGAGGGTGTGTCACCACGTGAGGTCCGGTGGGCCGAGGTGAGGCCCTTGGTTCGGTTCCGTCCTGCGCCACATTGGTCGGCCCGTGCCGCATTCAGGGAGACCCATGGAGGACTAGTCATACAAGACAAAGGTACCAGATCATGAAGGACTCTGTGTCCACTGACAAAGCCGGCTAGGATTTGTAACCCTAGGTCCTCGGACTAAGTTAACCCCTTATCTCTGATATTACCATTCATCCAACCTAACTTTAAGGGGCATCCTACATAATGCTCTGCTAGAATCATACTCGTCAATTAGGAAGAGAGGTGGAGACAATGCGTGCGAGACAGGCCTAAAGATAATGTGCGTGCGGGAGACATGTAGGCAGGTCTATGTATAGAGAAAGGGTCGATGGGGATGGTGCGTGCGTATGCGTGTGAGAGGAAAAGTGCTTATGATAAAGGTTAGTGAAAACAGTCGTAAATGGTTGCGAGGGGGAGGGAGGGTGATATCGAGAGCATGTCTGCGAGAAAGACACCTCGGGAGAGAATGTGTGAGCATGTGTGAGAGACCACCGATGGATATACACCGTGTGCGCGTATGTGTGAGAGAGAAAGTCAGTGCGTGTGTGAGGAGGGGCCTATAGAGAGTGAAACTACACGTAAAAGATTGATGTACACATTGATTAAAAATATAAATTGTATCCAAATATTAGGATGGGATCATGATATTTGCAATTCGCGTAAGGAACGGTCATTGATCCGTCAGACATCTATATTCTATCGAATTTGAGCATGTCTATGTTATTATTCGACATAATTGATCCATAGAGTCAGTATTTTGAACTCCAGACAATGCATCGCTTTAGCAATTCGAATATAAACGTGAGCATAGTTCATGTTGTGTGTGTAAAGCACATTATACATACAAAAGTTACACAATGAACATTATAAATAGCTAGCTATGAACTAGCATACATTTGAATTCAACTTAAGGTGGTTTAAAAAATTTGAATTCAACATGAAGTCCATTCAATTATTTGAATTCGAGATCATGGCATTTGTAAATCATACCTAAATTATGGGGGCATCAATCTTTGCTCTGCTTTTGTACATAATAGCATATATAGTCGTGTACAAAATAGATTCAAATTTACCTCCTCCATTTCAAAATAATCGTAGTTATAGGATTTTCAAGTGTCAAAATTTTAAAAAGAAGCGCATAATTTAATGAGGTTTTGAACATACAAGGTCAAATTTAATGTTGTCTATTTAGGTCAATCCTCAAAGTTCAAGAGTACTCTAAACGTGAATGCTTCTGTTTCAAAATTTCGAACGAAGCGCTAAAAGAGCCTCTACTCGCCCGAAACCGCGTGAGACCAATGTTTGGTAGAAGGAAATTACTTTTCTAACTCCGACCCGTGAAGCCTACCGGCCCGACGTCTATAGGTCTAAACCGGGGTAGGTTTGTAACTTCATCTAGACGCCATGCAACCGCCTCCGAAAAATATTCATACACCATGGCCGTCTAAACAAATATTCGCTCGGCCGAAATCGCTCCCGCCCACTATTTGGGACACCTGGAATTACCGTCCTACCCCCGACCCGCAGTAGGTCCAAAATTTAAGAGAGGGCAAAGTTTGTACTTTCCTCAAATTTCAAACAAGCGCGTCCCATCTGTTCAAAAAAAAACAAGCGCGTCCCAGACCGAAACATGGTTCCCCCTTAGCTCCCCCCTCCCCCACCCCCGCGTCTGATTCCCCATTCGTACTCCGTAGGCGCCAAAACTACCTCTCCACCAGCCGCGAAACCCCGGCGTCCTCCGTCCGCCACCCCATCCCACCCATCAACCGCCGCCCTCCTCCATCACGCCGGAGCCGATACCCCGACGTCATCGTCCACCGCAACCGCAACCGCAACCGTAACTCCCTACATGGCTAGTAGTTGAAGCCGAGGCCGAACTGCCTCCAGGACGCCGACGTGCACCATACCCGAGCCAGTTCAACCACGCCGTCCTGCGCCTCACCGCTGCCGCTCCAACGTCGCCACCGTCCACCGCACCGGAGCTGTTCCCGCTACGCCGCCCTTCGCCGCCTCGGATCTGCTTCCCCTCCGCCGACAGACGGCCACCGCAACACAATCAACAATTTGGCCATGGGTTCGTACAAGGCTCCACCCTCCTCCAAAACATCGGTTCCCCCGGTAAAAAGAAGAACATCGCCGCGATATCAGGAGGACACATCACTGGCAACCGGAACTGGTACTCCTCTTCCGTTATTCGTGCAAATCTTACGTGTCTGCTTGCACGGTATTCATCCCACAGAAGACACTAGTTGACCGCTTCTTCCTACACCTTCTTCCTGATACTAGATGTTCCTAGTAACTCGCGATGCACAAGGTTTCTCCTCATATACTATTTCACCTTAGCTAGAGGTCCATCGTCCCCCTGGATTTCAATTCCTGGTCAGTTGATTCCCAATTAAAAGAAGCATTCCCCGGCGTAACAGGCGCTAGTCCGCCTATTACGCCGGGGAAGCAGCGCCTCGGTGTTTATCTTAGGAGTGTGTGGGGCCTAGGAGCTGCTGGCGCCTGATCTGGAGGTCGGCCGGGCTTAAAGGGATGGCCGGGGGCGCTGCCAAGCACGGCGGTGGTGTGAGGTCGAGGGAAGGGCGGGGCGGCGGAGGCAGGGGTCTGGGCCGGTGGTCGCTGGCGGTTCGAGAAAGATCGTCAACAGTGACTGCCGGGAGGTAGACGAAGGCCATCTGCCCGTTCCTTGTAGATCGGATGGTTTATAAAAAAATCGACTGACCTATTTATTTTCAGTCGACTGTTATTTTGATAGGACCACATGTGGCGGTGTGCTGGAGGAGTACCTGCATTTCCCAGCCATCCCTGTGCTCATATATTACAAAATCATACGGAGTAGAATCTAATTTTGTTTGCCATGCAATGTTGTAGAACTATCATATGTCTCATATCATTTATTTTTCAGCTACCTGCTATCTGCTACTTTTACAGTGCACTAGTTCTGCACACACTTCACCCATACTCTCACTATTGTTTTTTTATGCATGGGTATTTCAGACTCTGCCAAACTGTTGACGGAAGCACGAAATAAAAGAGAGAAGTCGCTCCTGCTTTCTTCATTGGCAGGCAAGACACGTCTCGGCACTTTAAAGGTTGCATGTTCAACAGATGGAGATGGTAAACGTAGCTCTGGAGTTGATGATCTCGCTCGCCATGAACCACCATCACAGGTGCTTGTTTTAACTTCGCGGTGTCATATGTGGTTGCATGTTGCATATGGTGTCTAGCTTGTAGTCGAAAGGCCGAAGTCGGTCTTTATTAAGATAAGAAAAGATATTTTTTACACGAACCACCATCCCGGGAGCACCAGAAGCCAAATAGCTAGTCAGGGCACTGGCCGAGCCAGTGACAAGCCTAGCACAGACATGCATCACCTGCAAGCCAACTAAAAAGCCACGGTGGTGGCGAAGCAGCCCGCCTCCCACCAGGCTCTCAGGTCCTCGATGATCATGCTCACCACTCCAGCCGGGTCTCTAGCTTGTATTGCTTCCAATTTGGTTAAATTGCATCTGTTCAGCTTACACATTATACCTTTGAATATGACATACCTTCCTGTTTTTGGTACATACTACTACATCTGTCTATTAACTATGTTCTTACATCAAACTAATGTTCTTGTGTATCCCTCATCAATCACTTATGATGAGACAGTCAGGCCAATGGACTGTTGTAAGAAAAGATCCTCTTTTAAAGAATGCAGTGTCAGCCTCCCCACATGATTCTCAAGAAACAACAATGCTAGATGAAGATAGTCAACGTAGCTCTGTAGTTGATGACCGCATTTCCCCTACACCACTATCGCAGGTGCTTGCTCTACTTGGCAGCGTGATAAGTGGTTGCATGTTGCATATAGTGTCTAGATTATAATTCTTTCAATCTGATTAAATTGCATGTGCTATTCTGCTTAGTTTATACATTATACCTGTTAATGTGACATGCCTTCCTGTTTTTGATACATAGTATATCTGTCTATTAAGCATGTCCTTACATCACTCGTGCAGAAAACGCTAGTACCGGCGTTCTAAAAACCACATTGCCGGTGTCAAGGATCGACGCCACCAATATGACGCCATTGTTAACAAATACTGCTGGCATCGAGCTCCACGTCGTTGGTATTTTACATACCGGTGGCGTGGCACTGTTCACTCACGCCACAACTATATCAAATAGCAATGGCGTGCATATGCATAGCACGCCTCCATTATACACAAGTAATAACAACGTGCACAAAGCCTCCCACGCCAGCACTATGTATTTACTGATTTAAAAAAATACAATACATGTACACAGTCAAATATTTATGCATTTATCTGTATACTAAAAAACACACATTTAGTATCTATGCATTGCCGACATCCACAAGTCTACCACAACGCGGCGTCGACATTGTCATCGTCGTTGTCGTCATCGTCGCCGCTGCCGCCGCTGCAGCTCGGTGTCGATGTCGCCGCCGTCGTCGCCGCCGCTGCAGCCCCGTGTCGATGTTACCGTCGCCACCGCTGCAGGCCCGTGTCGATGTCACCGTCGCCGTCGTCGCCGCAGTCCCGTGTTGATGTCACCGTCATTTGTCACCGCCGCATCCCCGTGCGATGTTGGCGCCATTGTCGCCGTCCCCACCGCATCAACTTACTTCCAATGGAAATGATAAATTAGCTATTAGCTAAAATATAGATTGATACTATGAGGCATTTCAACGAATTATAAGGAAATGTCAAAACATTTCAACAAAGATGCTTAGTTAACATTTCAATAGAGAACAAAGACAGATTCATATCAACACCATAACCGAGAACACTCCTACTGTTGACAAGATTTTTCATAAGCATTGCTATTTGCTACACTTACTGTTTGCAGTACCTAAATAAAATAGACTAAGGTCATCAATGACATCCACTCATGGACACTGAAGCTCTTGGTTCATCTAATTTACCGGCCAGGGGTGCTTAGTGCAAGGAGACTGATACTTAGTACTTAGTTTAGCACTTGTAGCTAACCTGCATCTGCTTCAGAATTTCTGTCGTGACGGTTGTGCTGAATGAACCTTACTCCGGCCAAGCCCATGTTGTCGAGGGCGATGGCGGAGGAACAGCTGGGCGGCACTCCGTCACAATCTGCGGTCGGCCCCGATGGCGAGGGCACTGTGGAGCATGTTGATGGCGATGCCAAACATGTCTTCTTACAAATTTCAAAGATACAAGCAAATCAGTAGATAGAAGTTCAGACTGCACAAAGCATTGTCCATGTGTATAAAAAATGACAATATGTAGTATAGCAGCAGAAAATTACCATGATGCTAACTCTATATTTAACATGCATCTGTAAGTAGTGAAAACCCAGGTTAAATTATATTTCCGGCTCAGCATAATTTTGTGCAAATGTACAACATATTCCTAAACAAAATACGGTACTGCTGCTACATCTACTTCAGTACATGCAGCCGTGCAGGATGAGCAATACATGCATGACACTATCTTCTTTACTTTCCTTCATTTTCCCTTTTATCCATGGCACGCTCGGTGAGTCCGGAAATTCTGATATAGCTAGGTACATGATTTTATTTTGACAACAGTAAACACTGTCGGCAAGTGCAGCGATGACTCTGCAATGCAAAGATGGGATACGTACTGGTGCCGAACAAGACCATGTTGTCTACTTCTATAGTAACTTTTACATAAGAAGATTTTCATATCGATACTCTTTCTTCTGCTTGTTATTATAAGGCAAAACAACAGCTCAAAATTACATGCATGCAAAATAATCTTTTAAGTTTGTGTCCAGTTAGTAAAATTGTAAGTTGGCTATGCTATAAAATCTAACCTCGCAGTTTTCAGTCTGTGCGGATGATCTTTGGAAAAAGTGCAGTTCACGTATCTTTTATTTGTTACTCTAACTAGATATATTCAGTTTTCAGTCTGTGCGGATGATCTTTGGGAAAAGTTTGTGTCCTACAACATAAACCATTTCATCAGTAACTAAATGCCTAAATTTCATGTCGTCTTCCTCAATCTGTCTCACCACTATCTTTTTTGCAATTACCAATCTAGATAGCACAATATCATGTACGTGTGCTATGTGTACCAGGGCTAGGCTTTGTAGTATATATTTCCTTGTAGGTAAGAAGATTTACATGTGCATGTTCTTTTTCTTTCAGAAACCTTCTTGCAAGTTTATTTTCTAATGTGTACATGGTTTAGTTTTGTGACTTGTCCAAATTAAACTCTGCTGCTACGTGTTTTTATTCCGAATAGAACTTTTCATAGTCTTTTTGGAAGGTTTTTCTAATGTGTACATATCCATGTTAGGTGATGGCCGTGTACATGACGGTATTTTTTGAACACTACATGCTCTTTATTCTCTTTTTACTGCTGCCCGTGTGTTTCACTTTTGTCTAATCCAATCTAATGGAGCATGACAAACTGGGCTGATCAATAGGTATTGGCTGATAGATTTAGGTGAGTTTGTGCCGGCTGGCATGTGTAGCCTGGCTAGCTTGGCCGTATGGGAATTGGACTCTAATCCATCGCTTGGCTAGCTTGGCTGTATGGGAATTGGACTCTCATCCATCGCATTGTTATTGTTTCTAAATCAACTCATCGCTTTGCTTCGCTGGCAGAAATTGTATGGGATATGGAGACATGAATACGTGAATAATTTTCAGTAAATCAAGGCCGTTCTTTTCAGTAAATCATATAGTAGACTGAAAAAAGGAGAAGAGGGAAAAGAAGTGCATCGGTAACTACCTCTGAGTTCCGTCGAGGGCGCTAGTCTACGCACCACGGGCAGGATCTCGCCGGATCCTCCGTGGGGCGACGGAAGACGTGATCGGTGGAGGCCGAGGTTACGGATTCTCGTCGGCGGCGGCGGTGGAGAAGGATCGGGCCGCCGGATGGGGGCGGTGGAGCAGGACCTCGCCGGCCGTGGGGGCCGCCGGATGGGGGCGGTGGAGGAGGACCTCGCCGGCCGTGGCTCCCCGGTTGTGGGGACTGCTGGGTGGGGGCGGTGGAGGAGGACCTCACCGGCCGTGGAAACCACCAGATCGGTGTGGTAGAGAAGGCCATGTCTGGCAGCGAGATCCGAGGGAGATGGGGCGGTGGACGGTGGACGGTGGGCGGCGGCGGCTGTGGGGGAATTGGGGATCGGGGAGAGAGCTGTTCGTGTGCCTGTAGGGTTAGGTCGATCGTTTGGGCCTTTTGGGCTTTTGGGTGCTGCGCCCGTGTGCCATTTTCTATATTTGTCTCAAAAAAACAAAGAACATCTGATTTATCTAAAAAAACAAAGAAAAATGATCAGTAGAGAGTGAAATGACTTGGCAGGAATTAAGTGGAACAGTGTAGACTTTACTGGTGGCGTGATACACATTCAGTTATCAATGGCATTGGTGCGTGTACACACGCCATAAGTAATTAACCCAAATTTTCATTAATTTTAAACTGGTCGGTCCAATTACCGGTGGCGTCGTAACAAATCCGACGCCACCAATAGGGCAAATACTGGTGACGTGACAAAAATTTACACGCCACCACTAACTTATTGTCCAGTAGGCTGTCGGATCTCAAATAGTAGTGGCGTAGATTTTGGACGACACGCCACCAGTAGTGAAATAGTGGTGACGTACCAAATATGCCAAATAGTGGTGGCGTGGATTGAAAATGAGGCCCCACCAACGAAAGTTTTGACTAGCCGTTTTTCCACTAGCGCATAAAACTACTGTTTTTTTATCCCGCATCAATCAATTATGACGAGACACCTTTAGTATATGCAGAGTGATATTGGTTGCATCTTTCATATGATTTATAGCATGCACTACTTCTAATTTGTTGAAACGCCATTTATGATGGGACGCTTTTAACTTGGCAGTCATATTGGTTACATCTTTCATGTGGTGTCTAGCTTGCATTGCTTCTAATTTGTTGAAATGGCTTCTGCTTAGTTTACACAAATAGTTGTGAATATGCCATGCCGTCCTGTTTTTCATACATATTCCATCCTCGTATCATGTGTTTGCTTTACATCAAAGTAGTGGTTGTCAGTATCATGCATGAATGAGGTCTGAAGAGTGAATTTTATTGCTTTTTCTTGTCGGTTTACTTGACAATGCAAAATCAATAAAGCAGAAGGAAATTAGCAAGACAGTGAATAAATGTGCTCCTTCCAAACAACTGAAACGGAGGGCCTCTACAGATTCTTTCCGCCATCCCCCAACCAGATTTGGAAGACAACACATGCATAGACACTCAACGTAGATGTGTTGATGATGAGCACGTCTCCCCTTGTCCACCATCACAGGTGCTCCCTCTAACATGGCACTGTTATATGTGGTTGCATGTTATGTATGATGTCTAGGTTGTATTGCTTCTAATTTTGCTGAATTTCATCTGCTTACTTTACATATTATACTTATGAATAAGACACGAGTTCCTGTTTCTAGAACATACAATATCTGTCTATCACACCATGTTCTTACATCAAAGTACTACTGTTGTGTAACCTGCAACAATCACTTATCATAAGACACGTTTAACTTGTGAGTGTGATAAGGTTACATCTCGCATTCTTTTCTAGCTTGTACTACTTCTAATTTGTTGAAATGGCACTTATGACGAGACAGTTTTAACTTGGTAGAGTGATATTCGTTGCATTTTTCATATGGTGTCTAGGTTTCATTGCTTCTAATTTGTTAAAATGACTTCTGCTTAGTTTACACATCATAGCTGTGAATATGCAATGCTGCCCTTTTTTCTTACACATTCAATCGTCATATCATGCGGTCGCCTTACATTAAAGTAGTGCTCGTCAGCATTCTGCATCAATGAGTTCTGAAAAGCGAATTTTTATTTATTTTCTTGTGGGTTTGACTTGACAAGGCAATAAAATTAAGAAAGAGGAAGGAAAAAATTAAGGCAGGGACTGATGGCGGTCTTCCGGCGAAACCGGCATCCTAGGTGCTTTCTCTAGCTTGGCAGTGTGATATTGTTTTGCATGTTGCATACGGTGTCTAGCTTGTATTGCTTGTAATTTGATTAAATTACTTCTGTTTAGTATACACAAATAGTTGTGAATATGCCATGTCGTCCTATTTTTCGTACATATTCCATCCTCCTATCATGTATTTGCCTTACATCAAGGTAGTGATTGTCAGTATCATGCATGAATGAGTTCTGAAGAGTGAATTTTATTGCTTTTTCTTGTCGGTTTTACTTGACAATGCAAAATCAATAAAGCAGAAGGAAATTAGCAAGGCAGTGGATAAAGGTACTCCTTCCAAACAACTGAAATGGAGGGCCTCTACACATTCTACTCCGCCATCCCCCCAACAAGATTTGAAAGACAACACATGCATAGACACTCAACGTAGCTGTGTTGATGATGAGCACGTCTCCCCTTGTCCACCATCACAGGTGCTCCCTCCAACATGGCACTGTTATATGTGGTTGCATGTTATGTATGATGTCTAACTTGTATTGCTTCTAATTTTGTTGAATTCTATCTGCTTACTTTACACATTATACTTGTGAATAAGACATCTGTTTCTGTTTCTAGAACATACAATATATGTCTATCACACCATGTTCTTACGTCAAAGTACTACTGTTGTGTAACCTGCAACATTCACTTTTCACAAGACACGTTTAACTTGAGAGTCTGATATAGGTTATATCTCGCATTATTTTCTAGCTTGTACTACTAATTTGTTGAAATGACACTAATGACGAGACAGTTTTAACTTGGTAGAGTGATATTCGTTGTGTCTTACATATGGTGTCTAGCTTTCATTGCTTCTAATTTGTTGAAATGCCTTATGCTTAGTTTACACATCATAGCTGTGAATATGCAATGCTGTGAATATGCAATGGCACTAATGACGAGAGACCTTTAACTTGGTAGTGTGATGTTGTTTGCATCTTGCATATGATTTATTTCTTGTACTGCTTCACATTTGTTTAAATGCCAGTTATGACGAGACACTGTTAACTTGGCAGAGCGATATTTGTACCATCTTTCATATGGTGTCTACCTTCCATTGCATTGCTTCTAATTTATTGAAATGCCTTCTGCTTAGTTTACACATCATAGTTCTGATTATCTCATGTCGTCCTGTTTTTCATACATATTACATCCTCCTATCATGCGGTTGTCTAACATCAAAGTTCAGTTCGTCTGTATTACGCATCAATTTGTTCTGAAGAACTAAATTTTTATTCATTTTTCTTGTCGGCTTGACTTGACATGGCACAGAGAAAGAGGAAGGCAGGGGATGGTGTTAGTACTCAGGATGCATGGAAACGGAAGCGGAAGAATTATGCAGATTCTGCTAGTACTGATGGTGCAATAGAAGGTCAAAGTCCACCGAAAAATTGTACAAACACGGTATCCCGTGCTACACCAGCTGCAAAACAATTCAAACAGAAACTAATAGCTGCCACCAAACAAGCAGTGACAGCCCTAGTTGTTGCAACACCTTCCACAGTACCACCAGCTGCACGAGTTACTCGTTTGTCAACTCAGCTAGCAGCACGTTCCCAAGCTCCCTTGCCACCTGACACTACTTCCGAAGCACTCTGACACAAGACGAATTGGCAAGATCAGATGAACCTTGTGAGCTTCGATAGCAAGAAGGTAGTTGCTGGAGTCAAGTTACAGTTGCATGCTTCTTTATATGTAGTCTCATAGTTTGATGTACACTAACACTTCTATGTTCGTTGTTGGACTAGCACCTAGGCGCAAGAGGAAACAGACATCAGGGATAATGCTCGATAGGTTAACTAAATCTAGAGGAGGAAGAATGGAGATCCATTTTGAGGCAGGTTTAAAAAGGCCACGTGATGCTATAGAGTCAGCTAAGTTAGTATCAGTGGCAGCGGTTGCCGTTAGGTGTCATGCACGTATCTTCCCAACATGGATTCAGTATATGAATGACAAAGACGAAACCCAGTTCAACACCTTCCTCGACCATTTATCTGTAAGTATGGTTATGTATGGAAGTTAGTAATATCGTCTTGGTCTGTCCCATACTTTCTAGGTTGCTCGTAATGAGACTCCCATAATTTTCAACAAATGATGTTCAAGTTGGATAGCCAAGATGATGCAACCAGACAAGCATGCACCCATGTTTTCAAGTCTGCTCTGCGACAGTATCGGTATAAATTGAGGAAAACTCACTTTGAAGGCAAGGCTAACAGTGAACTTGCCCAAACATCTCCAGTGGAAAATATATCGGATGAAGACTGGAGAGGCCTCGTTAAACACTGGTCTGATCCAAAGTATCAAGTACGTTATTGATGACCCACAAGTATATGGGATCAATTGTAGTCCTTTTCGATAAGTAAGAGTGCCCCCCCCCCCCCCCCCCCCCCCCCCCCCCCCCCCCCCCCCCCCCCCCCCCCCCCCCCCCCCCCCCCCCCCCCCCCCCCCCCCCCCCCCCCCCCCCCCCCCCCCCCCCCCCCCCCCCCCCCCCCCCCCCCCCCCCCCCCCCCCCCCCCCCCCCCCCCCCCCCCCCCCCCCCCCCCCCCCCCCCCCCCCCCCCCCCCCCCCCCCCCCCCCCCCCCCCCCCCCCCCCCCCCCCCCCCCCCCCCCCCCCCCCCCCCCCCCCCCCCCCCCCCCCCCCCCCCCCCCCCCCCCCCCCCCCCCCCCCCCCCCCCCCCCCCCCCCCCCCCCCCCCCCCCCCCCCCCCCCCCCCCCCCCCCCCCCCCCCCCCCCCCCCCCCCCCCCCCCCCCCCCCCCCCCCCCCCCCCCCCCCCCCCCCCCCCCCCCCCCCCCCCCCCCCCCCCCCCCCCCCCCCCCCCCCCCCCCCCCCCCCCCCCCCCCCCCCCCCCCCCCCCCCCCCCCCCCCCCCCCCCCCCCCCCCCCCCCCCCCCCCCCCCCCCCCCCCCCCCCCCCCCCCCCCCCCCCCCCCCCCCCCCCCCCCCCCCCCCCCCCCCCCCCCCCCCCCCCCCCCCCCCCCCCCCCCCCCCCCCCCCCCCCCCCCCCCCCCCCCCCCCCCCCCCCCCCCCCCCCCCCCCCCCCCCCCCCCCCCCCCCCCCCCCCCCCCCCCCCCCCCCCCCCCCCCCCCCCCCCCCCCCCCCCCCCCCCCCCCCCCCCCCCCCCCCCCCCCCCCCCCCCCCCCCCCCCCCCCCCCCCCCCCCCCCCCCCCCCCCCCCCCCCCCCCCCCCCCCCCCCCCCCCCCCCCCCCCCCCCCCCCCCCCCCCCCCCCCCCCCCCCCCCCCCCCCCCCCCCCCCCCCCCCCCCCCCCCCCCCCCCCCCCCCCCCCCCCCCCCCCCCCCCCCCCCCCCCCCCCCCCCCCCCCCCCCCCCCCCCCCCCCCCCCCCCCCCCCCCCCCCCCCCCCCCCCCCCCCCCCCCCCCCCCCCCCCCCCCCCCCCCCCCCCCCCCCCCCCCCCCCCCCCCCCCCCCCCCCCCCCCCCCCCCCCCCCCCCCCCCCCCCCCCCCCCCCCCCCCCCCCCCCCTTAACGTTCAATGACGATTTGTATTATGAGTTATGTGATTTGATGACCGAAGATAGTTCAGAGTCCCGGATGAGATCACAGACATGACGAGGAGTCTCGAAATGGTCGAGAGGTAAAGATCGATATATTGGAAGGCTATATTCGGACATCGGAAAGGTTCCGAGTGATTCGGGTATTTTTCGGAGTACCGGAGAGTTACGGGAATTCGTATTGGGCCTTAATGGGCCATACGGGAAAGAAGAGAAAGGCCTCAAGGGTGGTTGCGCCCCTTCCCCATGGACTGGTCCGAATTGGACTAGGGAAAGGGGGCACCCCCTTCCTTCCTTCCCCTTCTCCCTTCCCCTTTTCCTATTCCATGTGGAAGGTGGAATCCTACTAGGACTAGGGAGTCCTAGTAGGACTCCACACTTTGGGCACGCCCTATGAGGGCCGGCCTCCTCCTCCCTCCATCCTTTATATACGTGGCCAGGGGGCACCCCAGAGACACACAAGCTGATTGTTTTAGCCGTGTGCGGTGCCCCCTTCCACAGATTTCCACCTCGGTCATATTGTCGTAGTGCTTAGGCGAAGCCCTGCACCGGTAACTTCATCATCACCGTCGCCAGGCCGTCGTGCTGACGGAACTCTCCCTCGGCCTCAACTGGATCAAGAGTACGAGGGACGTCATCGAGCTGAACATGTGCTGAACACAGAGGTGCCGTACGTTCGGTGCTAGGATCGGTCGGATCGTGAAGACGTATGACTACATCAACCGCGTTGATAAACGCTTCCGTTTTCGGTCTACGAGGGTACGTGGACACACTCTTCCCGCTCATTGCTATGCATCACATAGATAGATCTTGTGTGATTGTAGGTAAAATTTTTGAAATACTGTGTTCCCCAACAGTGGCATCCGAGCCAGGTCTATGCGTAGATGTTATTTGCACGAGTAGAACACAAAGGAGTTGTGGGCGTGGGTGTATACATATTGCTTGCCGTTACTAGTTGTTACTTGGTTCAGCGGTATTGTGAGATGAAGCGGCCCGGACCGACATTACGCGTACGCTTACGCGAGACTGGTAGCACCGCTACGAGCACTCATTGCTTAAAGGTGACTGGCGGGTGTCTGTCTCTCTCACTTTAGTTGAATCGGTTTCAATGAAGAGGGTTATTTTAGAAGATCAAAAAGCAATCACTACACCACGTTGTGGTTTTGATGCGTAGGTAAGAACGGTTCTTGGTAAGCCCGTAACAGCCACGTAAAACTTGCAACAGCAAAGTAGAGGACGTCTAACTTGTTTTTGCAGGGCTTGTTGTGATGTGATATGGTCAAGACATGATGTGATATAATTTATTGTATGAGATGATCATGTTTTGTAACAGAGTTATCGGCAACTGGCAGGAGCCATATGGTTGTCGCTTTATTGTATGCAATGCAATCGCCATGTAATTGTTTTACTTTATCACTAAGCGGTAGCAATAGTCGTAGAAGCAATAAGTTGGCGAGACGACAACGATGCTACGATGGAGATCAAGCTGGGGCGCCGGTGACAATGGAGATCATGACGGTGCTTCGATGATGGAGATCAAGAGCACAAGATGATGATGGCCATATCATGTCACATATTGAATTGCATGTGATGTTAATCCGTTTATGCATCTTATTTTGCTTAGTACGGCGGTAGCATTATAAGATGATCCCTCACTAAATTTCAAGGTATAAGTGTTCTCCCTGAGTATGCACCGTTGCGAAAGTTATTCATGCTGAGACACCACGTGATGATCGGGTGTGATAGGCTCTACGTTCAAATACAACGGGTGCAAGACAGTTTTGCACATGCGGAATACTCGGGTTAAACTTGACGAGCCTAGCATATGCAGATATGGCCTCGGAACACTGAGACCGAAAGGTCGGGCGTGAATCATATAGTAGATATGATCAACATAGTGATGTTCACCATTGAAAACTACTCCATCTCACGTGATGATCGGACATGGTTTAGTTGATTTGGATCACGTGATCACTTAGATGATTAGAGGGATGTCTATCTAAGTGGGAGTTCTTAAGTAATATGATTAATTGAACTTTAATTTATCATTAACTTAGTCCTAGTAGTATTTGCAAATTATGTTGTAGATCAATAGCTCACGTATAGCTCCCCTATTTTATTTTTGATATGTTCCTAGAGAAAACTAAGTTGAAAGGGGGGGGGGGGGGGGGGGGGGGGGGGGGGGGGGGGGGGGGGGGGGGGGGGGGGGGGGGGGGGGGGGGGGGGGGGGGGGGGGGGGGGGGGGGGGGGGGGGGGGGGGGGGGGGGGGGGGGGGGGGGGGGGGGGGGGGGGGGGGGGGGGGGGGGGGGGGGGGGGGGGGGGGGGGGGGGGGGGGGGGGGGGGGGGGGGGGGGGGGGGGGGGGGGGGGGGGGGGGGGGGGGGGGGGGGGGGGGGGGGGGGGGGGGGGGGGGGGGGGGGGGGGGGGGGGGGGGGGGGGGGGGGGGGGGGGGGGGGGGGGGGGGGGGGGGGGGGGGGGGGGGGGGGGGGGGGGGGGGGGGGGGGGGGGGGGGGGGGGGGGGGGGGGGGGGGGGGGGGGGGGGGGGGGGGGGGGGGGGGGGGGGGGGGGGGGGGGGGGGGGGGGGGGGGGGGGGGGGGGGGGGGGGGGGGGGGGGGGGGGGGGGGGGGGGGGGGGGGGGGGGGGGGGGGGGGGGGGGGGGGGGGGGGGGGGGGGGGGGGGGGGGGGGGGGGGGGGGGGGGGGGGGGGGGGGGGGGGGGGGGGGGGGGGGGGGGGGGGGGGGGGGGGGGGGGGGGGGGGGGGGGGGGGGGGGGGGGGGGGGGGGGGGGGGGGGGGGGGGGGGGGGGGGGGGGGGGGGGGGGGGGGGGGGGGGGGGGGGGGGGGGGGGGGGGGGGGGGGGGGGGGGGGGGGGGGGGGGGGGGGGGGGGGGGGGGGGGGGGGGGGGGGGGGGGGGGGGGGGGGGGGGGGGGGGGGGGGGGGGGGGGGGGGGGGGGGGGGGGGGGGGGGGGGGGGGGGGGGGGGGGGGGGGGGGGGGGGGGGGGGGGGGGGGGGGGGGGGGGGGGGGGGGGGGGGGGGGGGGGGGGGGGGGGGGGGGGGGGGGGGGGGGGGGGGGGGGGGGGGGGGGGGGGGGGGGGGGGGGGGGGGGGGGGGGGGGGGGGGGGGGGGGGGGGGGGGGGGGGGGGGGGGGGGGGGGGGGGGGGGGGGGGGGGGGGGGGGGGGGGGGGGGGGGGGGGGGGGGGGGGGGGGGGGGGGGGGGGGGGGGGGGGGGGGGGGGGGGGGGGGGGGGGGGGGGGGGGGGGGGGGGGGGGGGGGGGGGGGGGGGGGGGGGGGGGGGGGGGGGGGGGGGGGGGGGGGGGGGGGGGGGGGGGGGGGGGGGGGGGGGGGGGGGGGGGGGGGGGGGGGGGGGGGGGGGGGGGGGGGGGGGGGGGGGGGGGGGGGGGGGGGGGGGGGGGGGGGGGGGGGGGGGGGGGGGGGGGGGGGGGGGGGGGGGGGGGGGGGGGGGGGGGGGGGGGGGGGGGGGGGGGGGGGGGGGGGGGGGGGGGGGGGGGGGGGGGGGGGGGGGGGGGGGGGGGGGGGGGGGGGGGGGGGGGGGGGGGGGGGGGGGGGGGGGGGGGGGGGGGGGGGGGGGGGGGGGGGGGGGGGGGGGGGGGGGGGGGGGGGGGGGGGGGGGGGGGGGGGGGGGGGGGGGGGGGGGGGGGGGGGGGGGGGGGGGGGGGGGGGGGGGGGGGGGGGGGGGGGGGGGGGGGGGGGGGGGGGGGGGGGGGGGGGGGGGGGGGGGGGGGGGGGGGGGGGGGGGGGGGGGGGGGGGGGGGGGGGGGGGGGGGGGGGGGGGGGGGGGGGGGGGGGGGGGGGGGGGGGGGGGGGGGGGGGGGGGGGGGGGGGGGGGGGGGGGGGGGGGGGGGGGGGGGGGGGGGGGGGGGGGGGGGGGGGGGGGGGGGGGGGGGGGGGGGGGGGGGGGGGGGGGGGGGGGGGGGGGGGGGGGGGGGGGGGGGGGGGGGGGGGGGGGGGGGGGGGGGGGGGGGGGGGGGGGGGGGGGGGGGGGGGGGGGGGGGGGGGGGGGGGGGGGGGGGGGGGGGGGGGGGGGGGGGGGGGGGGGGGGGGGGGGGGGGGGGGGGGGGGGGGGGGGGGGGGGGGGGGGGGGGGGGGGGGGGGGGGGGGGGGGGGGGGGGGGGGGGGGGGGGGGGGGGGGGGGGGGGGGGGGGGGGGGGGGGGGGGGGGGGGGGGGGGGGGGGGGGGGGGGGGGGGGGGGGGGGGGGGGGGGGGGGGGGGGGGGGGGGGGGGGGGGGGGGGGGGGGGGGGGGGGGGGGGGGGGGGGGGGGGGGGGGGGGGGGGGGGGGGGGGGGGGGGGGGGGGGGGGGGGGGGGGGGGGGGGGGGGGGGGGGGGGGGGGGGGGGGGGGGGGGGGGGGGGGGGGGGGGGGGGGGGGGGGGGGGGGGGGGGGGGGGGGGGGGGGGGGGGGGGGGGGGGGGGGGGGGGGGGGGGGGGGGGGGGGGGGGGGGGGGGGGGGGGGGGGGGGGGGGGGGGGGGGGGGGGGGGGGGGGGGGGGGGGGGGGGGGGGGGGGGGGGGGGGGGGGGGGGGGGGGGGGGGGGGGGGGGGGGGGGGGGGGGGGGGGGGGGGGGGGGGGGGGGGGGGGGGGGGGGGGGGGGGGGGGGGGGGGGGGGGGGGGGGGGGGGGGGGGGGGGGGGGGGGGGGGGGGGGGGGGGGGGGGGGGGGGGGGGGGGGGGGGGGGGGGGGGGGGGGGGGGGGGGGGGGGGGGGGGGGGGGGGGGGGGGGGGGGGGGGGGGGGGGGGGGGGGGGGGGGGGGGGGGGGGGGGGGGGGGGGGGGGGGGGGGGGGGGGGGGGGGGGGGGGGGGGGGGGGGGGGGGGGGGGGGGGGGGGGGGGGGGGGGGGGGGGGGGGGGGGGGGGGGGGGGGGGGGGGGGGGGGGGGGGGGGGGGGGGGGGGGGGGGGGGGGGGGGGGGGGGGGGGGGGGGGGGGGGGGGGGGGGGGGGGGGGGGGGGGGGGGGGGGGGGGGGGGGGGGGGGGGGGGGGGGGGGGGGGGGGGGGGGGGGGGGGGGGGGGGGGGGGGGGGGGGGGGGGGGGGGGGGGGGGGGGGGGGGGGGGGGGGGGGGGGGGGGGGGGGGGGGGGGGGGGGGGGGGGGGGGGGGGGGGGGGGGGGGGGGGGGGGGGGGGGGGGGGGGGGGGGGGGGGGGGGGGGGGGGGGGGGGGGGGGGGGGGGGGGGGGGGGGGGGGGGGGGGGGGGGGGGGGGGGGGGGGGGGGGGGGGGGGTCTGGAGGTTTCGGCAGCAAGGGGCGAGAAAGGGGATCTGGAGCAAGGCGAAGGGGAGCAGTGAAGGCAAGCGCTGTCCGCGCCAGCCTTTTTGTCGAAATCGGGCAGTTGCCGAGGCAGCGTGGGGAAGCGGAGATGCCCACGTCCAATCAACCGCCACGCGTCGACCAAGGCCGCAGGCTTTTGGGGCCCACGGCGCTCCGCACTTGACCTTTGGCTTCGCCTCGAACCCAAGCCCGAGCGCGCCTTGGGCCCGGGGGCTACTGTCGGTGTTCTGGGAACGGGGGTCCCCAGACTTGCCTGCCTGCGGCCCACGGCGTGGCGGTGCTAGCAGGCCTGTACGGCCCATCTTCATCCACAAGGCATTCAAGACCCTCGCGAGGCGGACGACACAAGACCTCCTCAGGAGTGGCCTTATCAGGTTGGCTCGCGAGGAGCGGAGAGATCAAGGCAGGGCAAACCTCGCGAGGTTCTCGTGACGTGAGCCATGATGATCAAGATCAGGCGGGCGCCAGGCGGGCGCCAGCGCGCGCAGTGTCCTTGTTTCCCCTTTGGTGCTAAGGAAGCAAGCGCAGGCGCGGAGTACCGAGGCATCAGGCAAAGGTTTCCATATCGGTGCAACGAGACCAAGACCAGCCAGACGGCAAGACGGAGGTCACCATGGAGCCCAAGGCGGCGTCATCATCAGAGCCTTTTGCAGGCGAAGACTGCTTTTGTCAGGATAAGCTGTACTAGCTGTCCCCTTTCAAATTGGCCGTTGTTGGCTCCCTTCCCGCTCAATATTTGGGAAGAGGACCAGGGCCTATATAAGTAGACCTAGCCACCACAGTAGGGGGGATCCCGAACCAACCCTTAGCCAGACTAGCGCACAAGAACACCTCAACCTCAATAGGCTGTTCGTCCCCTTGTACTGTTCATCATTAGCCCAAGAGGCAATCCACCACCACCACACTGGAGTAGGGTATTACACCACAACGGTGGCCCGAATCAGTATAAACCTTGTGTCTTTCGTGTTGTGAGTTCGTCGAGTTCGTCCGTGAGACCTTAGCAAACCTAGGGCGTGGATCGGTAGGAGGGAAAGAACTTCGCGCGCACCCCAGAGTTCGAACCTTAAGGGTTTTGCCGGAACCCGTGATCCGACAACAGCAGGGATTTGCATTTCTCTGTGCGCTCTGGTTCATCATGGGTGGGCAACACACATTGTATTATCTAACTAGCAAGATGCTTGTGCTTTGTATGGAACATCAAGATGCATTTGTATGAGTAGTTTATCTTGTGGGAGAAAAGGATGAACGAAAATGTGGAGAGGGGTGTGGGTATCTTTTTGCAAAATTGCCATAGTTTCCTTCCTATCCATCAGATATAAATCGGACGGCCTATATTGCAGGATGGCAGGCACACCATCATCACCAACTTTGTTTTTATAAGAATAGAGAAAAAAGTAGAGAAATCTACTTGCTCTTTGTTATCATGTTCCTCTTCTGTTCTTCTTAATAAGTATATTACTTCCTCTGTTCCTAAACTACCTTGGGTGCGTGCGTGTGTTGTGCTGGCGTGTATTTGTACCGGGTGTTGTTCAACGTTGCTTTATTTATAAAGCGGGGCGAAAGCCTTTTTCGGTAAAACATAAGTCTTTTTAGATATTCCAATAAGAACTACATACAGATGTATATAGACATATTTTAGAGTGTACATTCACTCATTTTGCTCTGTATGTAGTCCACATTCGAATCTCTAAGAGATTTATATTTAAGAACGGAGGGAGTAGTACAGTATGTTCCTTGTCGGGAAGTGGAGCAGGGACATTTGCAGTCGACGGGTCTATTGGGTTGCTTTAGATGGATGCTTTCAACGATTCTAGATGGTCTGCCATAATATCCGGGAAATGATGGGAGCTATGTCATCTTTGATAGTCTAGACTAATAGTAACAGTATTGTGCCTTCAGTTGAATAGAGCTGCCCCTTTTGGGGCTGAAGCCTTTCCGAACCCTTTCTTGTCGTACCGGCAATACAAGCCCATATGGTCCAGCTAGTTCCACTTTCCTGATTTTACTCTTGATGCTTAGGGGTTTCCCCTTTTTCTACCATACTATGATCTGCGTAGGTGCTTTCTATCGTACTAGCAGTACTCCACCCTTCAAGCTAAACAACACAACACTCATAATTCCAAAGCTTAGTTGTTCAAATATGATTGTGATATGATACTTATATTAGTTAATAGACACATTTAATTGGTTAGCAAAAGGTCCCACTTGAGTTTCCAAATGCATGTCGTGACATATAGAGAGATAGCAGAATTGCATTTCTTTGTCACTTGTTGACTGTACTTTCTTGTCCATACCAAATCTTAGTTGTTATTTCAAAGCAAACATTGGTTGCTAACTACCCTTTGCACAGTTTGCAGCTTCAAATCTGCCATCCCACTGCCACGGTCAACACTATACTCATCATGCTTACGGTTTCCCCATTTTATGATGACCACGATCAGCCTACGTGGTTCGTGTCATAATAGCACTGCTCCACCCATCAAGCTAAACAAGCTTAGTTGTACAAATTCGAATCTGATATTATGCTGATATTAGTAAAACTGAGACCTGTTTAATTGGTCAGCTAAATGTTCCTACTTTAGTTTTGAAATGCATGTGAGCCACATATGGAGAGACCGGAAGGAATTGTATTTCTCTGTGCGCTCTGGTTCATCATGGGTGGGCAACAGACATTGTATAGAAAGACTTGTAATATCTTCAATCTGCTTGCTCTTCTGCTCTTCTTTAACATGATCCTCTTCTCTTCTTTAATAAGTATGTTCCTTGTTGGGAAGAGTAGCAGAGACATTTGCGGTCGACTGGTCAGGTCGAGTTGTTCTCCCTTAGTATATTTTGAATCTGTCAGGTCACGTCGACTTGTTCTCATATTTTGAAGCTGTCATCTGCGAAGTATCATCACTTCTGGAGCTCTCATATTTTGAGTAGTAGGCCACATTATATTAATGCACACACAAAATTACAGCATGCATGGCATCTCTCGGAATAATTGCAGAGATAGCACAAAGGGGTTTACAGGGAGGCAGTATTGGATTGGAATCACTTCTACATTACAAAGATAATCTCACTTGTTTTTATATTTTCATGCATGTCAGGTATTGAACATGATCAAAATAAATATGAGAATGGGCGCACGAGAGGAATATTGCGGAACAATCCACTAGCTAACAAACTTGGCATGGTGGAGGATGGCCTATCTTATTCACCCATCAAGGTGCTTGCTCAAACTTGGCAAGGTTGTATTGGTCACACATATTTTGCATATGACCTCTTGCATTACTTCTACTTTGTTACACCACCATCTGCTTAGTTTAAGCATCATATATGTGTATATGCCATACCTATCCATTTTCTGTACCTATTCCGTGTGTCATCATACTATGTTTTTCCAGTCAAATATTGTTCTTTCATAATAGATGTCCAAAAGGAAGAGGGTGAGTGCAGATCCTCAAGGAGTACAAACTAGGTATTTGGAAAAGGTAGTGATACCTGTTAAATCAGATAGATCAGCAGCCACAGAAAACGCAGGCCCAACTATAACACACTTTACCCCTACTCCTGATGAGGACATCCCAACCATGGGTAACACACCACCAATCATCAACGGTCCAATCACAAGAAGCCGCGCAATGCAAATACATGATCAGGTGAACGCTAACTTAAGTATATCATTTGACCTTGAAAACATGGTTGTGCCTTCACCTCCTTTGTTGTTGGTTGAACTCAGGTGCGATATCGAAGAAGGCCAAACACATTTCAGTCGGTGCAAAACAATGTTTCATGGTGAAGGAACAAAGTTAGGAATTCATGAAGAATGAGCTGTCTGCTGAAGAAACATTGTTCTGATTCTGATGAAACAATGTTTTGTACGAGTTTGCATATTCCAACTTGCGAAAGGGTCCCAGAACTCGAGTTTGCTGCTGAAGGAAACATTGTTCGACTCCAGTGAACAATGTTTGGTCGGGAACCGCCAACCACCTCCAACGAGAGTATTCCAGAAGCTACCTCATTAAGTCTTGAAGCCATTTAGTCAAACAAAGCTGGTTCCCTTTCACACCTAAGCTGGTTCCAGAAGCTAGTTCTCTTTCACACCTATCCAGGGGGGTTGTCCCGATTATAAATAGGATAGCTCTTCCCTTGGTTGGGGACTTTTGCCATTTCTATCAAAGACCAAAGACATAGACTCCTCCTGAGATTGGAGAGCTCTTGTTATCCTTATTCTCGTGATTCCTTGAGAAATTGCTCCTAGTTCGTGCTCCACGACTAGATCGTGTTGTGTGGATTAGAGTTCGTGGTTTCCCTTGCGGATTGCACCTATCCCGTGCTCCACGACTTGAGCGTGGTTGTGTGGGGTAGTATTGCGGGTTGTGGATCGGCGAATGTTCGGATTGCAAGCTTCGGTGAGCATCCTCCTCGTCGGGTCATAATCTCTTATTTTCCATTTTTCGGCTGCTTGCAGCTAGTTATCCCCATCCTTTTATTGATCCTACGCCGTGAAGATCGGACCGCCCCTTGTACTCCCTCTTCTCCGAAGATGGGGTCGCATCATCTGGTATTCAGAGCAAGGTTTACACGGTAGGATATGTATCCTTGTTGCTAGATCTATCCTTTTTAGTTTGGTTTTCCCCATCCTAGAGTCCAAAGCCAAAAAGCCACAAAAAAAATCCAAGCCTTTGTTTGCTGAGATCTAGTTGTTTGCTTTCCTCTTTGTGTTTGCACCAAGTTCTATCCAAAGTTGCTGCTGTTTTTCTTTGAGTCTTGTTGTTGGATCTTTTGTGCTGCAAAAAAAAGAGCAAAAAAAGAGAGTAAAAAAAAGAGAGCAAAAAAAAGAGAAGAAAAAGTGTTGAGCAACTGTGCAATCATATTCAGTTTGGTGAGAAATTTCAGAAGTTGAAGTGGCAAGTGTTGCAGCTCAAACGTGGTGCAAGGATCTACAATTTTTTTCTTGTTCATTTGGTTTGCATCGATTGGATCTCAGCACTAGCCCTCCCTTTTTACCCCACCCAGATCCACCTAGAAACCGTCAGCTTCCTTCCTTTCATTCGCCCGTCCACTCCTGATTTGCTACTTCCGCACAGCCGCCAAGGAATCATTAGAATTTGGGTAAGCAAGAAGGTGAGCTGAGTGTTTTCCACATATATTTTTCTTTTTCCACTTGTTTCCAAGAGTTAACACGACAGGACCCAACTCGAGTGTACATGGGCATCAACATGTGGAAGATGATCTCCCAAAAACTCGCGCAGCACTTGGTGATATGCTTGAGGAGAGTATAGTCGCAGCTATGTGAAGGATGTTCGGTGGTCATCTTCCTATCGCGGGTAATGGGGATCAACATCAACACAGCCCCGCTGCCTCGCTGGCCGCCGACAACCGGCAACGGCAAGGAAACAACGATCACCATGTTGGTCGTGGAAGAGCGGCATGAGGTGCTGCACACGACGCCCCTGCTGTTGGTGCTGAACGGAGGCGTGGCGACTTTGCTGCCCCCCGCGAGGGTGGGCTGCATGGAGGAGAAGCTCGCGGGCGAGGCCATGACCCCCGCGGGTTTGCTACTGATCACCGGCGACGAGCGGCACATGATGGTGATGCCATCTTCCTTGAAGATCTCTCTGAGCATGGTGACGAAGATGAAGGCATGGGGGACTATGAACCCTACTCCCCGCCTCGCTGTGGTGCTATTTTTGGTCGCAACGGTCATCCTTATGACCGTCGTGATCAGGATGACCGTGACATCCAAGCGAGAGTGAAGCTACATGTGCCATCATTCACGGGAAAAGAGGATCCGGATGCATATATTGAGTGGGAAGAGAAGTGTGACCAAATCTTTCACATCCATGGTTTTTCTGAAGCCAAGAGAGTTGATCTTGCTGTTATGGAGTTCTCTGGGTATGCTCTTACATGGTGGAATCAGCTGCAAGACGATCGGTTGATGTCCGGCAATAATTATATCCGTAGCTGGACTTTGATGAAGGAAGTCATGAGGCGCCGTTTTGTTCCATCATACTATGAGAGGCAATTGTACAAGTGGTTGCAGGGGCTCAATCATGGTTCCCGCACTGTTGAGGAGTACTATAAAGAGATGGAGGTGCTGCTGATTCGGACAAGAACCCGTGAAAGTGATGAGGCGAAAATGGCAAGATTTTTACATGGGCTGAATGATGAAATATCAGATTTTGTGGAGATGTTTCCTTATGATACCATACAAGATGTGGTACATCAAGCTATAAGAGTTGAGAAGAAGAATATGCGTAATGGTTGTACTCGTGCTTTCCAAGGCCGCACCACCACACGCTCATGGCAGCGAACACAACAGCCATATGGTTGTTAGTTTGAGGGTGCACCACCTAGACACCCACATGCCTCGACGGCTTCCTCACCTGCCATTCGCAATCAAGATAAGAGGTCATCAGCTACAGCAGGAGTATCCTCTGCTCCACCTCCAGAAAAGAGTTCTACACACAGCAGCAACATTCAATGCCACAAGTGCAAAGGAAGAGGTCATATTTCTTCGGAATGTCCAAGCAAAACAACTATGATCATCAATGAATGAGGTGAATGGGAGTCTGAAAGTGACCCTAAAGGTGGCAATGATGAAGTGGAAGAGGAGCAAGTTTGGGAAGTAGGAGGAACTATTTTATCTCATGAGGAACTTGATGGAGAAGCTTTGGTTGTATGTCGTTCACTTAACGCCCAAGTTGTGGAGGAGGAAAAGGGGCAGCGGCATAATCTTTTCCACACCCGTTGCCTTATCAACTCAAAGATATGTCGAGTGATTGTTGATAGTGGCAGCTGCAACAATATTGCAAGCACGGAGATGGTCGAGAAGCTTCAATTGCATACAAAACGTCACCCACATCCATACCGCATGCAATGGCTGAATGATTGTGGCGCAATTAAGGTGATTAGCAGTGTGCGAATACCAATTTCAGTAGGGACATATCAAGATGATGTTGAGTGTGATGTGGTGCCGATGCACGCTTGTCACTTGCTTCTTGGACGACCGTGGTTGCATGACCGTGATGTGCAAATCAGCGGGCGTGCGAATCGCTTATGTTTTGTCCATAGAGGAGAAAAGTTCACTTGGCTGCCCATGACACCTGAGGAAGTCTATCTTGATGAGATGAAAAGAAAAGGAAAGAAAAAGGGAGAGAGTGATCATACACAATGAGTGAGCCACCAACATAGTGAGGGAGTGTTTCCACAGCCAAAAGCTCCACAGCCAAATATAACCAAGCCTCAGGAAAAAGAGGGATTAGTTATGATAGCTAGGAAAAGGGATATGCGGGAATTGAGAGAACCTAATACTCCATTCTTTGTACTCCTGTACAAGGAAACTTTATTGGCTGCTAACGACTTACCCTCAACTCTTCCTAGTGTTGTTTTTGATCTTTTGCAGGAGTATGAGGATGTGTTTCCCAAGGAGGTACCACCTGGTTTGCCACCGAAGCGGGGCATTGAGCACCAAATCGACTTGGTTCCGGGTGCCCCAATACCAAACTGGCCACCGTATCAAGCAAACCCAGAGGAGACGAAGGAAATTCAGAGGCAAGCAGAAGATCTTCTTAACAGAGGGTATGTAAGGGAAAGTCTTTCTCCTTGTGTTGTTCCCATACTTTTAGTTCCAAAGAAAGATGGTACCATGCGCATGTGCACTGATTGTAGATCCGTTAACAACATAACTGTGAGATATCGGCACCCTATTCCTAGGCTCGATGACATGCTTGATGAACTTTGTGGCTCCACCATATTTTCCAAAATTGATTTGCGAAGTGGTTACCACCAAATAAGAATGAAAGAGGGTGACGAATGGAAAACTGCATTTAAGACAAAATTTGGCTTGTATGAATGGTTGGTTATGCCTTTTGGATTAACAAATGCACCTAGTACTTTCATGAGATTGATGAATCATGTGCTTAGATCTTTCATTGGCAAGTTTGTCGTGGTTTACTTTGATGACATATTGATTTATAGCAAAACTTTGGAGGATCATGTTGTACATATAAAGTGTGTGCTTGCTGTCCTACGGGAGGAAAAGTTGTATGCTAATGTGGAAAAGTGCACATTTTGCACAAACAAGGTTGTGTTTCTTGGCTTTGTTGTTTCAGCAAAAGGTGTGGAGGTCTTTGAAGAGAAGATCAAGGCTATTCGTGAGTGGATGCCTCCACAAAATGTGAGCCAAGTACGTAGCTTCCTCGGACTTGCAGGTTTCTACCGCCGGTTCGTGAAGGATTTCAGCACCATTGCTGCGCCAATGAATGAGTTAACAAAGAAGGACACTCCATTCCAATGGGGTGATGCTCAAGACAAGTCGTTCCAAGAATTGAAGATGAGATTGACATCAGCCCCATTGCTTTCACTTCCTGATTTTGGTAAGACATTTGAGATTGAATGTGATGCAAGTGGTGTTCGCATTGGTGGAGTACTAATGCAAGAAGGTAAACCCATCGCCTATTTTAGTCAGATGCTTAATGGTCCAACTCTTAATTATTCTGTCTATGATAAAGAATTGTATGCACTTGTTCGATCTTTGGAAACATGGCAGCATTACTTGTGGCCAAAAGAGTTTGTAATACATTCTGACCATGAATCTTTAAAACATCTAAAGGGCCAACTAAAACTGAACCGTAGTCATGCAAAATGGAGTGAGTTCATAGAGTCTTTTCCTTATATTGTCAAGTACAAGAAAGGGAAGGATAACGTTGTTGCCGACGCATTGTCTAGGCGTCACATTTTACTTTCCCAACTTGATGTTAAAATCCTTAGTTTAGAAAGCATCAAAGAATTGAATGCTAATGACTCATACTTTTCTGAACCATTTTCAAAGTGCAACAAGGGAAAGGGATGGGAGAAGTTTCACTTGCATGATGGATTTCTATTTTGAGCTAACAAATTGTGCATCCCAGATTGTTCTGTTCATTTGTTGATCTTGCAGGAGGCTCACGCTGGTGGCCTCATGGGACATTTTGGAGCCAAGAAAACTAAAAGTGTGCTCGTTGATCACTTCTTTTGGCCGCGCATGAGACGTGACGTGGAACGCTACGTGATGAGATGCGAGATTTGTCACAAAGCTAAGTCCTGCTTGAATCCTCATGGTTTATATACTCCTCTATCTATTCCGAATACTCCGTGGGAAGATATTTCTATGGATGTTGTTATTGGTTTACCACAGACTAAGAGGGGGAGCGACTTGGTGTTTGTGGTAGTTGATCGTTTTAGCAAAATGGCACATTTTATCCCTTGTCATAAGAGCGATGATGCTTCACACATTGCTGATCTATTTTTCAGGGAAGTTGTGCGGCTACATGGAGTACCACGCACGATTGTGTCAGACCGTGACACCAAATTTCGGAGCTACTTTTGGAAGACCTTGTGGGGAAAACTTGGCACCAAGCTCCTATTTTCCACGACATGCCACCCACAAACTGATGGACAGACTGAAGTTGTCAACCGAACGTTGTCCATGATGCTACGAGCAGTCCTCAAGAAGAATTTGAAGATGTGGGAAGAGTGCCTACCTCATGTGGAGTTCGCGTATAACAGGGCGGTACATTCGACCACTAAATTTTGCCCATTTGAACTTGTTTATGGATTCAAACCTATTGCTCCCATTGATCTTTTGCCTTTGCCACTACAGGAACGAACCAGCCTTGATGCAAGTATGCGTGCTGATTTCGTCAAGAA
The DNA here is from genome assembly GCA_036873465.1 of Thinopyrum obtusiflorum. Taxonomy (NCBI): domain Eukaryota; kingdom Viridiplantae; phylum Streptophyta; class Magnoliopsida; order Poales; family Poaceae; genus Thinopyrum; species Thinopyrum obtusiflorum. Next base: position 18,149 of record JAAAWM010011745.1, on the reverse strand, counting down.
ACTTCATGCCCAAGCAAAGGAGAAATTTGAGAAAATGACTGAACAATATACGAAGCGGGTAAACAAGACCAGGAAGAAGCTGGTGTTTGAGCAAGGCGATTTGGTATGGGTACACCTTCGGAAGGACCGATTTCCTGAGCAACGCAAGTGCAAATTGCAGCCACGCGGTGATGGACCATTTGTGGTGCTCGAAAGGATCAACGACAATGCTTACAAGATCGATCTTCCAGAAGAATATGGTGTTAGCCCAACCTTCAATGTTTCCGATCTTTCCCCATACTTTGGGCCTTTAGAGTCAAGGACGACTCCTTCTCAAGAGGGGGAGGATGATGAGGACATCCCAACCATGGGCAACACACCACCAATCATCAACGGTCCAATCACAAGAAGCCGCATAATGCAAATACATGATCAGGTGAACGCTAACTTAAGTATATCATTTGACCTTGAAAACATGGTTGTGCCTTCACCTCCTTTGTTGTTGGTTGAACTCGGGTGCAATATCGAAGAAGGCCAAACACATTTCAGTCCGTGCAAAACAATGTTTTATGGCGAAGGAACAAAGTTAGGAATTCATGAAGAATGAGTTGTCTGCTGAAGAAACATTGTTCTGATTCTGACGAAACAATGTTTTGTACGAGTTTGCATATTCCAACTTGCGAAAGGGTCCCAGAACTCGAGTTTGCTGCTGAAGGAAACATTGTTCGACTCCAGTGAACAATGTTTGGTCGGGAACTGCCAACCACCTCCAACGAGAGTATTCCAGAAGCTACCTCATTAAGTCTTGAAGCCATTTAGTCATACAAAGCTGGTTCCCTTTCACACCTAAGCTGGTTCCAGAAGCTAGTTCTCTTTCACACCTATCCAGGCGGTTGTCCCGATTATAAATAGGCTAGCTCTTCCCTTGGTTGGGGACTTTTTCCATTTCTATCAAAGACCAAAGACATAGACTCCTCCTGAGATTAGAGAGCTCTTGTTATCCTTATTCTCGTGATTCCTTGAGAAATTGCTCCTAGTTCGTGCTCCACGACTAGATCGTGTTGTGAGGATTAGAGTTTGTGGTTTCCCTTGTGGATTGCACCTACCCCGTGCTCCACGACTTGAGCGTGGTTGTGTGGGGTAGTATTGCGGGTTGTGGATCAGCGAATGTTCGGATTGCAAGCTTCGATGAGCATCCTCCTCGTCGGGTCATAATCTCTTATTTTCCATTTTTCGGCTGCTTGCAGCTAGTTATCCCCATCCTTTTATTGATCCTACGCCATGAAGATCGGACCTCCCCTTGTACTCCCTCTTCTCCGAAGACGGGGTCGCATCAACTCCACTGGCCAAACCCCTATTAGAACTGCAGAGAGCCCAGCGTCAGGTACTGTCTATGATATCAATTCAAAATTTGCACTCCTAAATTTCTGCATGTGCCTTACCTTCTCTCTTTTTATGAAAACTAATTTGAGATGAATCTCCTTTCTCAAAGGATCATAGGATCTCACAACAATACTGGGCACTGCATTGCTCTTGTCAGTACCTCTTGCCCTTTGTCAGCATACTTACACTCATTGTTGTTTGATTATGTAGCATCACTGTAAATGTTTGCTTCTTTATCCTCCCTTTGCTCGAAATTATAAGATGTATATTTACTCTTAGATAAATGTAGAATTAACACAATGGTTATGAAGTTTTGGATTGCTCATGTAAGTACATGTTGTCATGTACTCCCTCTATATCGAATTAATTATTGCTCAATTGGATGTATTTAGAACTTAATAGTGCTAGATACATCCATTTGAGCGACAAGTAATAACGGACGGTGGTAGTATTACTGTACTTGCATTGCAAGATAGTTGATTGTCTAGCATTACTCTGCAACTTATCTGCCCTGCCCTCCACTTTCTCCAAATTATCAGATCTACATTTACTCTTACCAAAATGCTGAATAAAGCCAATGCCGCTGCACACGTTGATGTCTGCATTCCTCTTGTCAGTACCTTTTGCCTTGTAACGCTGTACTTAATTAATTGCTATTTGATTATGTATCATCACTCTGCACCCGAGCTTCATTATCCTCTATTTCTTCCAATATTATTTGATCTATATTTACTCTTTACAAAATGTAGAATAAAGGCAACACTTATAAAGAAGTTTCTTTGGGGAATTTATTGAATTATTCTTCCATCAACATGGAGAAGGGCTTTGTCTAGCCCGTGTTAACATGTAATGTAAGTTCATCCTTCTCAAGCCTTCAAACTTTGTTCTACTATAGATTTGAATAGGCATCATTTCCTCCACTGCTGTTTACTTTGGTGTTTACATCTGATTGGATGTTTGCAACAACTACCAGTTTTAAATTGTAGTTGTAAAAACATGTGGGGGGGGGGGGGGGGGGGGGGGGGGGGGGGGGGGGGGGGGGGGGGGGGGGGGGGGGGGGGGGGGGGGGGGGGGGGGGGGGCTGTTAATGGGTTATCGGATCCAAACCGAAACCCGATAGCTTAAGGGCGACCCGTTATGGTGGGAGTTGAAGCTACTCACCAGCAGCTGTGAGACAACCACTGTGCAGTTGCTGCCTCAATAAGTTCGACTTCTTCAGTCTCAACTTAAAGTGGAAAGGTTTGCTTCAGCTCAGCTCCAACTTGATGTCAATGATGTAAAGAAGGCCGCAGAGGACACCCATGCGTGCTTTCTTGCTACGTAGCTATGGTTAGAGCATCTATCATTGACACAACTGAGGTCTCATCAGCTTGTTCTGCTGCTTCTAGTGCACCACCAGGGCAGGCCTAATGCCATCTGAAGTGCTCTCAGTTTTGTATATTCTTTTATCAGCGCGTTTATATGCACTGGTGGCGACCTTTGATGCCCAGTGTATGTAATCTGCGGTCACGTTGCGCTTTATTATCACTGGTGGCGAACTTTGATGCCCAGTGGATGTAATATGCTGTAATTTCTTTATTGTATAGTCTAGGTTTATTCTTTGTCGGTATGTTGTAATTTAGGCCAGAAGCTTCAATGGATATCAATGTTGTCGGTCTTCAGGCCGGCCCGTAACTCGCTATATATGGGCCAAAACATGGGCCTATAATCATCTTGGGCCATTAGCAGGTCTAAACGTATAGTAGTTTTCCGCCTTTAACAGGCCGACTAAAGTTCTGGCCAACTGGGCCAGAGAATACCCTGGGCTTTTTAACATGCTAAAAACTAGATTGGGCTAGAGTTGAGCCAAAAAATTCACTGGCCAATACAGGCCGAAACTGCCTTAGGCCCATGTTTGGCCCAAATAGAACAAGCCGTTAACAGGCCAAAATATATCTCGGGCCCTGTTTGGCCCAATAAAATTATGGGCTTTAAGCAGGCTGGTATCAACGTGGGCCGTAGGCCCAACAGTGTCACGGGCCATTAACAGATGGGCGGTAAGCAGGCTGGATTCAATGCAGGTTGTAATTAGGCCCAACTGTTACACGGGCCATTAACAGGCCGATAGGCCAGTTGGGCTGAAATTTATCCACGAAGACTACAGGCTGTTAAGATGCCAAAAGTTACTTCGGACAAGAAATACCCTAGTTTCTGCATGGGCTGTTAAGTGGCCTAAAGTGAAACTGGGCCGACAACGGCCCAGATGCACCACGGGCCACTAACAGGCCGAAACTATTATCAGGCCGAACTGGTAAACGGGCATTTAAGAGGCTAAAATACAAACCCGGCTTAGAATGGCCCCAAAAGAACAGTGGTCTGTTAATGGGCCTGATCTGATATGGGCCGTAATTTAGCCCAAAACATGACAGGCTATGAACAGGCATGACCTGATATGGGCCTTAATTTGACCCAAAACATGGCAGGCTGTTAACGGGCCAGCCCACTAGTGTGTGAAAAAATATGGTGGGCCTTTAGCTGGGTCGGACTTTTTACCTTAAATGGGCCACTATTGGGCTGTGCCACGTGTCGACATATCATAGGCGTCTTCCATCCATTGTAGGGATACCATCTGTCCCAACGATGAGCTGACACGTGGATCATCCGGCGAATGAGAATTTTACACGTGGAAAATGCCCATTGGTCGGGGCTGTTAATGGGTTATCGGATCCAAACCGAAACCCGATAGCTTAAGGGCGACCCGTTATGGTGGATGCCACATGTCGGTTACCCTTGACGAAAACACTTCCATGACGCGCCATTTATCATCATGGAAGTGGACATTTCCATGATGATAAATTTGGTATTGTCATGCAACACTTCTACGATAGCACAGGTATGACCATCTTGATTCTGTCATAAAATCGTCATGGATGTACATGCATGACAGAAAACATGACCTACTGTGACAAACACGTATCATCACGGAAGTGTATTTTTTTTTGTAGTGTATGTTGTCATAACGGTTCGACCGATAAAGATCTTCGTAGTATATGTAGGAGCCAATATGGGCATCCAGGTTCCGCTATTAGTTTGTCGGTGGGAAACGACACCTATGGGATCACAAGAATCCCTACTACGGTTGCTGGGGCGCAAGGTTGTGAGAAGAGCAGGATCAACAGTCAGCACAAGGATCGTTTACCCAGGTTCGGGCCGCGAGGATGCGTAATACACTAGTCCTGCTTTGGTGGCTGTATTTCAGAGAGTTCTTGAGCTCTCGAACTAGCTATGGAGGCTGTGTGCTTCAAAAGAGCTGAATCCCTCTCCAGTATGCCATGGGCCTCCTTTTGTAGTCGAAAGGGGCTGCCACAGTGGCACACAGGAGGTGGAAAGGCGTACAGTGCTATGAGCTTATCGCCCGTATTACAGGACAAGGCGCATTTAATGCGTCGCTTAGGTGTCCCCTTGCTTTATTGGGGACGGGAACGTGGCCCGTCCCGTCTGTCGCCGCTCCTCCTCGCTTCGACACGCGCCCTGGCCAGCGACGCATGCGGTGCCATGTAGGCAGGCAGGCAGCTGAGGTGGCACGGTGGTAGGGTCTTCACGAAGACCTGCATGCTGCCACGCAGGCGCTCGCTGAGTTGGCTCGGAAGCCGCTCATTGCCACGCAGGTGCCTGCCCAGCTGGTTGGGCTGGTAGCTGCATGTGAGTGGCGGTGGAGACTTGGCTGGTGCGGGCCTGGCAGTGGCCCTGCTGGCGTCCTCGGCAAGGGTCTTGCCGGGGGGACCCGGCAAGGGTCTTGCCGTGGCGCGCAGTCGTCCCCGGCAAGGATCTTGCCGGGGGTCTTGTGGCTTTCCTCGGCAAGGATCTTGGCGAGGATCGTTGTCTTCCAATCCTTATCTGATCTTGAATATTCCTTGTCATCACAAAGATCTGCATGCCACCATGGAGGTGCCTCCCGAGCCCTGGCCCAATGTGGTTGATGGTGTTGGAAACCATGGGCTCAAGGGTGGCGCGCTCCATTGGTGTGGGGCGAGCTGCCCCGGCAAGGGTCTTGCCGGGGGAACCTGCTTCGTCCCTCTGCCTCTTTGCATTCTTGGCCTTGGCGTTGACTTGGCTGTCTTGGACGTCGGCTTTTCTCCGGCTTCCCTCCTCTGCCCTGCTACGTGCGGCCGTGGCGCGGGGCTCTGACTGCCCATGCACAAGTAAAGGGGTCAAAAGGAGAGCCCCTACTTTTGTACACCGACAGGAGCCGCCGGGCCTGGGCCACACATAAGCGTGATGCGTTGTTGGGCCAGGCCCAGAACGGTGCGCGGGCAGGAGGGGCGGATTTTTATCGTAGTAACTGTTTTGTCCGCTGCGCTTCCTCTTGACCCGCGCGTGACGTGGAGGGTCGTGCGCGATGTGGGGGTCATGCGTGGGGCGGTTCCCGCACGCATGCGTCACGTCGCAGTTAATGGGAAAGGAGACGGCTCGCGCCTTCCCCATAAAAAGAGGGAGGCGTGGAGGCGCGGCCCATTTACTGGGTGGACTCGGGTCGCAGTCTTCAAGGCACCCACGCCCCACAATCACGGGGCGGGGAACGGTCGTCTCACCTGTCCATTCGATCCTGCCCGCCCGCCACGCGTCCTCCATGCAGGTGGCAGGCGGCGGAGGCAGGGAACCGGGACGTCGCTAATTGGGGCAGCGGGTCGGTCCGGATTCCCTGTGCCCCGGGTGACTGGATTGGCCGAATGGGGCGGCCGAGCCCCGACTCCGCCCCTTTATAAGAAGGGGAGGGGGACGGCATTCCTCATTCTTCATCCATTTCCTACTATCCTCGCATCTTCTTTCCGTCCGCCATGGCGAGAGGGAGTGCTGGCCCTTCGACGGTGGGCACGAGGGTTGCTGCTCGACAGCGCATCCCCCCTTCTCAAGATCTTGTGGCGGCGGAGCCTGCCACGAGAGGAAGGGGGAGGGGGCGAGGCCGAGGTCGCCGTGGCGCTCAGGGGAGAGGTGGACGGGGCGGTGCACCGGCCCCGCCTTCACCAGCAATGCCTCTCCCGATGGAGGGCCATGTCGGGGACCAGCCCCGTGAGTTCTTCATCAGTCTGCGCCAGCCGCCGCATCGTCGTCTTCGTCTTCCCACCTCGTTCGCTCTGGAGATGGAGTGTGACCCGCCCCAGGCTCTCAGATTGCACATGAGGGGCTGCGGGAACAGCGGCACGTGGGTCGACGTCGACTTCCCCGCTCCTCAGGTCATGTACCTCCGGCGTGGGAGGAATACGTTCGCCCGCATCCACAGCGGGGGGGGGGGGGGGGGGGGGGGGGGGGGGGGGGGGGGGGGGGGGGGGGGGGGGGGGGGGGGGGGGGGGGGGGGGGGGGGGGGGGGGGGGGGGGGGGGGGGGGGGGGGGGGGGGGGGGGGGGGGGGGGGGGGGGGGGGGGGGGGGGGGGGGGGGGGGGGGGGGGGGGGGGGGGGGGGGGGGGGGGGGGGGGGGGGGGGGGGGGGGGGGGGGGGGGGGGGGGGGGGGGGGGGGGGGGGGGGGGGGGGGGGGGGGGGGGGGGGGGGGGGGGGGGGGGGGGGGGGGGGTACCACGGACTAGGAGGGGGAGTGACTCGGTGTTTGTGGTAGTTGATCGTTTTAGCAAAATGGCACATTTTATCCCATGTCATAAGAGCGATGATGCTTCACACATTGCTGATATGTTTTTCAGGGAAGTTGTGCAGCTACATGGAGTACCACGCACAATTGTGTCAGACCGTGACAACAAAGTTCTAAGCTACTTTTGGAAGACCTTGTGGAGAAAACTTGGCACCAAGCTCCTATTTTCCACGACATGCCACCCACAAACTGATGGACAGACTGAAGTTGTCAACCGAACATTGTCCATGATGCTATGAGCAGTCCTCAAGAAGAATTTGAAGATGTGGGAAGAGTGCCTACCTCACGTGGAGTTCGCGTATAACAGGGCGGTACATTCGACCACTAAACTTTGCCCATTTGAACTTGTTTGTGGATTCAAACCTATTGCTCCCATCGATCTTTTGCCTTTGCCACTGCAGGAACAAACCAGCCTTGATGCAAGTAAGCGTGCTGATTTCGTCAAGAAACTTCATGCCCAGGCAAAGGAGAACATTGAGAAAATGACTGAACAAGGGGGGGGGGGGGGGGGGGGGGGGGGGGGGGGGGGGGGGGGGGGGGGGGGGGGGGGGGGGGGGGGGGGGGGGGGGGGGGGGGGGGGGGGGGGGGGGGGGGGGGGGGGGGGGGGGGGGGGGGGGGGGGGGGGGGGGGGGGGGGGGGGGGGGGGGGGGGGGGGGGGGGGGGGGGGGGGGGGGGGGGGGGGGGGGGGGGGGGGGGGGGGGGGGGGGGGGGGGGGGGGGGGGGGGGGGGGGGGGGGGGGGGGGGGGGGGGGGGGGGGGGGGGGGGGGGGGGGGGGGGGGGGGGGGGGGGGGGGGGGGGGGGGGGGGGGGGGGGGGGGGGGGGGGGGGGGGGGGGGGGGGGGGGGGGGGGGGGGGGGGGGGGGGGGGGGGGGGGGGGGGGGGGGGGGGGGGGGGGGGGGGGGGGGGGGGGGGGGGGGGGGGGGGGGGGGGGGGGGGGGGGGGGGGGGGGGGGGGGGGGGGGGGGGGGGGGGGGGGGGGGGGGGGGGGGGGGGGGGGGGGGGGGGGGGGGGGGGGGGGGGGGGGGGGGGGGGGGGGGGGGGGGGGGGGGGGGGGGGGGGGGGGGGGGGGGGGGGGGGGGGGGGGGGGGGGGGGGGGGGGGGGGGGGGGGGGGGGGGGGGGGGGGGGGGGGGGGGGGGGGGGGGGGGGGGGGGGGGGGGGGGGGGGGGGGGGGGGGGGGGGGGGGGGGGGGGGGGGGGGGGGGGGGGGGGGGGGGGGGGGGGGGGGGGGGGGGGGGGGGGGGGGGGGGGGGGGGGGGGGGGGGGGGGGGGGGGGGGGGGGGGGGGGGGGGGGGGGGGGGGGGGGGGGGGGGGGGGGGGGGGGGGGGGGGGGGGGGGGGGGGGGGGGGGGGGGGGGGGGGGGGGGGGGGGGGGGGGGGGGGGGGGGGGGGGGGGGGGGGGGGGGGGGGGGGGGGGGGGGGGGGGGGGGGGGGGGGGGGGGGGGGGGGGGGGGGGGGGGGGGGGGGGGGGGGGGGGGGGGGGGGGGGGGGGGGGGGGGGGGGGGGGGGGGGGGGGGGGGGGGGGGGGGGGGGGGGGGGGGGGGGGGGGGGGGGGGGGGGGGGGGGGGGGGGGGGGGGGGGGGGGGGGGGGGGGGGGGGGGGGGGGGGGGGGGGGGGGGGGGGGGGGGGGGGGGGGGGGGGGGGGGGGGGGGGGGGGGGGGGGGGGGGGGGGGGGGGGGGGGGGGGGGGGGGGGGGGGGGGGGGGGGGGGGGGGGGGGGGGGGGGGGGGGGGGGGGGGGGGGGGGGGGGGGGGGGGGGGGGGGGGGGGGGGGGGGGGGGGGGGGGGGGGGGGGGGGGGGGGGGGGGGGGGGGGGGGGGGGGGGGGGGGGGGGGGGGGGGGGGGGGGGGGGGGGGGGGGGGGGGGGGGGGGGGGGGGGGGGGGGGGGGGGGGGGGGGGGGGGGGGGGGGGGGGGGGGGGGGGGGGGGGGGGGGGGGGGGGGGGGGGGGGGGGGGGGGGGGGGGGGGGGGGGGGGGGGGGGGGGGGGGGGGGGGGGGGGGGGGGGGGGGGGGGGGGGGGGGGGGGGGGGGGGGGGGGGGGGGGGGGGGGGGGGGGGGGGGGGGGGGGGGGGGGGGGGGGGGGGGGGGGGGGGGGGGGGGGGGGGGGGGGGGGGGGGGGGGGGGGGGGGGGGGGGGGGGGGGGGGGGGGGGGGGGGGGGGGGGGGGGGGGGGGGGGGGGGGGGGGGGGGGGGGGGGGGGGGGGGGGGGGGGGGGGGGGGGGGGGGGGGGGGGGGGGGGGGGGGGGGGGGGGGGGGGGGGGGGGGGGGGGGGGGGGGGGGGGGGGGGGGGGGGGGGGGGGGGGGGGGGGGGGGGGGGCAATATTTCTTTAGCAGACAACTCATTCTTCATGAATTCCTAACTTTGTTTCCTTGCCGTAAAACATTGTTTTGCATGGACTGAAATGTGTTTGGCCTTCTTCGACATCTCACCTAAGTTCAACCAACAACAAAGGAGGTGAAGGCAAAACCATGCTTTCAAGGTCAAATGATAGACTTAAGTTAGCGTTAACCTGATCATGTATTTGCATTGCGCGACTTCTTGTGATTGGACCATTGATGGTTGGTGGTGTGGTGCCCATGGTTGGGATTTCCTCATCCTCCTCCCCCTCTTGAGAAGGAGTCGTCCTCGACTCTAAAGGACCAAAGTATGGGGAAAGATGGGAGACATTGAAGGTTGGGCTAACACCATATTCTTCTGTAAGATCGATCTTGTAAGCATTGTCGTTGATTCGCTCGAGCACCGCAAATGGTCCATCACCACGTGGCTGCAATTTGCACTTGCGTTGCTCAGGAAAACGGTCCTTCTGAAGGTGTACCCATACCAAATCGCCTTGCTCAAACACCAGCTTCTTCCTGGTCTTGTTCACCCACTTTGTATAGTGTTCAGTCATTTTCTCAATGTTCTCCTTTGCGTGCGCATGAAGTTTCTTGACTAAATCAACATGCTTACTGGCATCAAGGCTAGTTCGTTCCTGTAGTGGCAAAGGCAAAAGATCGATGGGAGCAATAGGTTTGAAGCCATAAACAAGTTCAAATGGGCAAAATTTAGTGGTCGAATGTACCACCCTGTTATACGCGAACTCCACATGAGGTAGGCAATCTTCCCACATCTTCAAATTCTTCTTCAGGACTGCTCGCAGCATCATGGACAACATCCAATTGACAACTTCAGTCTGTCCATCAGTTTGTGGGTGGCATGTCGTGGAAAATATGAGCTTGGTGTCGAGCTTTCCCCATAAGGTCTTCCAAAAGTAGCTCATAAATTGGGGGGGGGGGGGGGGGGGGGGGGGGGGGGGGGGGGGGGGGGGGGGGGGGGGGGGGGGGGGGGGGGGGGGGGGGGGGGGGGGGGGGGGGGGGGGGGGGGGGGGGGGGGGGGGGGGGGGGGGGGGGGGGGGGGGGGGGGGGGGGGGGGGGGGGGGGGGGGGGGGGGGGGGGGGGGGGGGGGGGGGGGGGGGGGGGGGGGGGGGGGGGGGGGGGGGGGGGGGGGGGGGGGGGGGGGGGGGGGGGGGGGGGGGGGGGGGGGGGGGGGGGGGGGGGGGGGGGGGGGGGGGGGGGGGGGGGGGGGGGGGGGGGGGGGGGGGGGGGGGGGGGGGGGGGGGGGGGGGGGGGGGGGGGGGGGGGGGGGGGGGGGGGGGGGGGGGGGGGGGGGGGGGGGGGGGGGGGGGGGGGGGGGGGGGGGGGGGGGGGGGGGGGGGGGGGGGGGGGGGGGGGGGGGGGGGGGGGGGGGGGGGGGGGGGGGGGGGGGGGGGGGGGGGGGGGGGGGGGGGGGGGGGGGGGGGGGGGGGGGGGGGGGGGGGGGGGGGGGGGGGGGGGGGGGGGGGGGGGGGGGGGGGGGGGGGGGGGGGGGGGGGGGGGGGGGGGGGGGGGGGGGGGGGGGGGGGGGGGGGGGGGGGGGGGGGGGGGGGGGGGGGGGGGGGGGGGGGGGGGGGGGGGGGGGGGGGGGGGGGGGGGGGGGGGGGGGGGGGGGGGGGGGGGGGGGGGGGGGGGGGGGGGGGGGGGGGGGGGGGGGGGGGGGGGGGGGGGGGGGGGGGGGGGGGGGGGGGGGGGGGGGGGGGGGGGGGGGGGGGGGGGGGGGGGGGGGGGGGGGGGGGGGGGGGGGGGGGGGGGGGGGGGGGGGGGGGGGGGGGGGGGGGGGGGGGGGGGGGGGGGGGGGGGGGGGGGGGGGGGGGGGGGGGGGGGGGGGGGGGGGGGGGGGGGGGGGGGGGGGGGGGGGGGGGGGGGGGGGGGGGGGGGGGGGGGGGGGGGGGGGGGGGGGGGGGGGGGGGGGGGGGGGGGGGGGGGGGGGGGGGGGGGGGGGGGGGGGGGGGGGGGGGGGGGGGGGGGGGGGGGGGGGGGGGGGGGGGGGGGGGGGGGGGGGGGGGGGGGGGGGGGGGGGGGGGGGGGGGGGGGGGGGGGGGGGGGGGGGGGGGGGGGGGGGGGGGGGGGGGGGGGGGGGGGGGGGGGGGGGGGGGGGGGGGGGGGGGGGGGGGGGGGGGGGGGGGGGGGGGGGGGGGGGGGGGGGGGGGGGGGGGGGGGGGGGGGGGGGGGGGGGGGGGGGGGGGGGGGGGGGGGGGGGGGGGGGGGGGGGGGGGGGGGGGGGGGGGGGGGGGGGGGGGGGGGGGGGGGGGGGGGGGGGGGGGGGGGGGGGGGGGGGGGGGGGGGGGGGGGGGGGGGGGGGGGGGGGGGGGGGGGGGGGGGGGGGGGGGGGGGGGGGGGGGGGGGGGGGGACGTGTAAAAACTAATGATATATCGAGAAATAGGAGATAAGGTGAAGAGGAGTGGGGCGTGGTGGTGATTGGTGGTCGGACTGAGCGGAGGCATGGGGATGGACGACGCCGGTAGCTGCCACCAGGCCAGTTTGTTCCAAAGGCTTCCTTTTTTAATTCCTCAAAAATGAGGTTGTTGGAGATAAGTATGAAGGAGGGAAGGCCTTGTGTGCAAGTGTGGAGAGAGGTGCGGGTATCTTTTAGCTTAATTTCCATCTGTAAGATATAGATCAGACGGTCTATATTGTAAGATGGCACGCGTACCATCATCACCAATTGGATTTTTTATAAGAGAAGAAATTTAAATATGGAGATACAAAAGAATTATCGATACTTGTTACCGTAAACTTGGATCTACATTCTATTCAATGCCTCAGCATGTGGGGCCTTAGCACAATGACTTCTCAACTATGTAAAACAAATGTTTTCCCGTCACCGATAAGGAGGGGGTGACGGCGGCGCATTTTCGGCTTGCTCTAGTCCTAGTAGTCATACTAGGTGGTTGATGTCTCCTACACAACCTTCTTCTTGTATACGTTGTTGGGCCTCCATGTGCAGAGGTTTGTAGGACAGTAGCAAATTTCCCTCAAGTGGATGACCTAACGTTTATCAATCCGTGGGAGGCGTAGGATGAAGATGGTCTCTCTCAAGCTACCTTGCAACCAAATAACAAAGAGTCTCTTGTGTCCCTAACACACCCGATACAACGGTAAATTGTATAGGTGCACTAGTTCGGCAAAGAGATGGTGATACAAGTGCAATATGGATAGTAGATAATGGTTTTTATAATCTGAAAATATAAAAACAGCAAGGTAACTAATGATAAAAGTGAGCACAAATGGTATTGCAATGCGTTGAAACAAGGCCTAGGGTTCATACTTTCACTAGTGCAAGTTCTCTCAACAATAATAAAATAATTGGATCATATAACTATCCCTCAACATGCAACAAAGAGTCACTCCAAAGTCACTAATAGCGGAGAACAAACGAAGAGATTATGGTAGGGTACGAAACCACCTCAAAGTTATCCTTTCTGATCGATCTATTCAAGAGTCCGTAGTAAAATAACATGAAGCTATTCTTTCCGTTCAATCTATCATAGAGTTCATACCAGAATAACACCTTAAGACACAAATCAACCAAAACCATAATGTCACTTAGATACTCCAATGTCACCTCAAGTATCCGTGGGTATGATTATACGATATGCATCACACAATCTCATATTCATCTATCCAACCAACACAAAGAACTTCAAAGAGTGCCCCAAAGTTTCTACCGGAGAGTTAAGACGAAAACGTGTGCCAACCCCTATGCATAAGTTCACGAGGTCACGGAACTCGCAAGTTGATCACCAAAACATACTCAAGTGGATCACGTGATATCGCATTGTCACCACAGATAAGCACATGCAAGACATACATCAAGTGTTCTCAAATCGGGGGGGGGGGGGGGGGGGGGTCCGATAAGATAACTTCAAAGGGAAAACTCAATCCATTACAAGAGAGTAGAGCGGGAGAAACATCATAAGATCCAACTATAATAGCAAAGCTCGCGATACATCAAGATTGTGCCGAATCAAGAACACGAGAGAGAGAGAGATCAAACACATAGCTACTGGTACATACCCTCAGCCCCGATGGTGAACTACTCCCTCCTCGTCATGGAGAACGCCGGGATGATGAAGATGGCCACTGGAGAGGGATTCCCCCCCTCCGGTAGGGTGCCGGAACGGGTCTAGATTGGTTTTCGGTAGCTACAGAGGTTTGCGGCGGTGGAACTCCCGATCTAGGTTATGTTCTGGAAGTTTGGGTATATATAAGAGGTTTTGGTGTAGGGAACAAGTCAGGGGGGTCTCCGAGGCGGCCACGAGGTAGGGGGGCGCGCCCAGGGGGTAGGGCACGCCCCCCACCCTTGTGGGTGCCTCGGGACTCTTCTGTCCCATCTCCGATACTCCGTGGGCTTCTTCTGGTCCAAAAATAATCTCCGTGAAATTTCAGGTCAATTGGACTCCGTTTGGTTTTCCTTTTCTGCAATACTCAAAAACAAGGAAAAAACAGAAACTGACACTGGGCTCTAGGTCAATAGGTTAGTCCCAAAAATCATATAAAATAGCATATAAATGCATATAAAACATCCTAGATGGATAATATAATAGCATGGAACAATAAAAAATTATAGATACGTTGGAGACGTATTAAGCATCCCCAAGCTTAATTCCTGCTCGTCCTCGAGTAGGTAAATGATAAAAACAGAATTTTTGATGTGGAATGCTACCTAACATATTTATCAATGTAATCTTATTTATTGTGGCATGAATTTTCAGATCCAAAAGATTCAAGACAAAAGTTTAATATTGACATAAAAATAATAATACTTCAAACATACTAACCAAGCAATTATGTCTTCTCAAAATAACATAGCCAAAGAAAGCTCATCCCTACAAGGGGGGGGGGGGGGGGGGGGGGGGGGGGGGGGGGGGGGGGGGGGGGGGGGGGGGGGGGGGGGGGGGGGGGGGGGGGGGGGGGGGGGGGGGGGGGGGGGGGGGGGGGGGGGGGGGGGGGGGGGGGGGGGGGGGATCTCAAACTTTTTCAACTTTCACGCAATACATGAGCGTGAGCCATGGACATATCACTATAGGTGGAATAGAATGTTGGTTGTGGAGAATACAAAAAGGAGAAGATAGTCTCACATCAACTAGGCGTATCAACGGGCTATGGAGATGCCCATCAATAGATATCGATGTGAGTGAGTAGGGATTGCCATGCAACGGATGCACTAGAGCTATAAGTATATGAAAGCTCAACAAAATAAACTAAGTGGGTGTGCATCCAACTTGCTTTCTCACGAAGACCTAGGGCACTTGTGAGGAAGCCCATCATTGGAATATACAAGCCAAGTTCTATAATGAAGAATTCCCACTAGTATATGAAAGTGACAACATATGAGACTCTCTTATTATGAAGATCATGGTGCTACTTTGAAGCACAAGTGTGGTAAAAGGATAGTAGCATTGTCCCTTCTCTCTTTTTCTCTCATTTTTTTATTTGGGCCTTTTCTCTTTTTTTATGGCCACTCCTTTTTTTTCGTCCGGAGTCTCATCCCGACTTATGGGGGAATCATAGTCTCCATCATCCTTTCCTCACTGGGACAATGCTCTAATAATGATGATTATCACACTTTTATTTTTCTTACAACTCAACAATTACAACTCAATACTTATAACAAAATATGACTCTATATGAATGCCTTCGGCAGTGTACCGGGATATGTAATGAATCAAGAGCGACATGTATGAAAATTATGAAGGTGGCCTTGCCACAAATACTATGTCAACTACATGTTCATGCAAAAAGCAATATGACAAAAGTAATACGTGCCATATGAACGGAACGGTGGAAAGTTGCATGGCAATATATCTCGGAATGGCTATGGAAATGCCATGATAGGTAGGTATGGTGGCTGTTTTGAGGAAGGTATATGGTACCGGCGAAAGTTGCGCGGCACAAGAGAGGCTAATAATGGTGGAAGGGTGAGAGTGCGTGTAATCCATGGACTCAACATTAATCAAAAGAACTCATGCACTTGTTGCAAAAATTTAGAAGTCATCAAAAATCAAGTACTACGCGCATGCTCCTAGGGGGATAGATTGGTAGGAAAAGACCATCGCTCGTCCCCGACTGCCACTCATAAGGAAGACAATCAATAAATAAAATTGTGCTCCGACCTCATCACAAAGTGGTTCACCATACGTGCATGCTACGGGAATCACAAACTTCAACACAAGCATTCTTTAAATTCATAATCACCCCAACTATCATTTCTTTGATATTATCACCTCCATATCTCAAAACAATTATCAAGTATCAAACTTATCTTAGTATTCAACGCACTCAAAAGAAAGTTTCACATATCTTGAATACCAAGTATATTATCTTTAAGAAAATTACCATGCTATTAACGACTCTCAAAATAATCTAAGTGAAGCATGAGAGTTCAATAGTTTATTTAAAACAACAGCAAATCTGGGTTGGGCCTCCGGTTAATAGGTTAGTCCCAAAAATAATATAAAAGTGGATAATAAAGTCCAATATTGCCTAAAACAGTAGATAAAGTAGCATGGAGCAATCAAAAATTATAGATACGTTGGAGACGTATCAAGCATCCCAAGCTTAATTCCTGCTCGTCCTCGAGTAGGTAAATGATAAAAAGAGAATTTTTGATGCGGAGTGATACTTTGGCATAATTTCAGTGTAAATCTTCGTAAACGTGGTACGGATATTCAGATCCGAAAGATTCATGACAAAAGTTCATATTGACATAAAAGTAATAATACTTCAAGCATACAAATTAAAGCAATCATGTCTTCTCAAAATAGCATGGCCAAAGAAAGTTATCCCTACAAAATCATATAGTCTGGCTAAGCTCTATCTTCATCGGGGGGGGGGGGGGGGGGGGGGGGGGGGGGGGGGGGGGGGGGGGGGGGGGGGGGGGGGGGGGGGGGGGGGGGGGGGGGGGGGGGGGGGGGGGGGGGGGGGGGGGGGGGGGGGGGGGGGGGGGGGGGGGGGGGGGGGGGGGGGGGGGGGGGGGGGGGGGGGGGGGGGGGGGGGGGGGGGGGGGGGGGGGGGGGGGGGGGGGGGGGGGGGGGGGGGGGGGGGGGGGGGGGGGGGGGGGGGGGGGGGGGGGGGGGGGGGGGGGGGGGGGGGGGGGGGGGGGGGGGGGGGGGGGGGGGGGGGGGGGGGGGGGGGGGGGGGGGGGGGGGGGGGGGGGGGGGGGGGGGGGGGGGGGGGGGGGGGGGGGGGGGGGGGGGGGGGGGGGGGGGGGGGGGGGGGGGGGGGGGGGGGGGGGGGGGGGGGGGGGGGGGGGGGGGGGGGGGGGGGGGGGGGGGGGGGGGGGGGGGGGGGGGGGGGGGGGGGGGGGGGGGGGGGGGGGGGGGGGGGGGGGGGGGGGGGGGGGGGGGGGGGGGGGGGGGGGGGGGGGGGGGGGGGGGGGGGGGGGGGGGGGGGGGGGGGGGGGGGGGGGGGGGGGGGGGGGGGGGGGGGGGGGGGGGGGGGGGGGGGGGGGGGGGGGGGGGGGGGGGGGGGGGGGGGGGGGGGGGGGGGGGGGGGGGGGGGGGGGGGGGGGGGGGGGGGGGGGGGGGGGGGGGGGGGGGGGGGGGGGGGGGGGGGGGGGGGGGGGGGGGGGGGGGGGGGGGGGGGGGGGGGGGGGGGGGGGGGGGGGGGGGGGGGGGGGGGGGGGGGGGGGGGGGGGGGGGGGGGGGGGGGGGGGGGGGGGGGGGGGGGGGGGGGGGGGGGGGGGGGGGGGGGGGGGGGGGGGGGGGGGGGGGGGGGGGGGGGGGGGGGGGGGGGGGGGGGGGGGGGGGGGGGGGGGGGGGGGGGGGGGGGGGGGGGGGGGGGGGGGGGGGGGGGGGGGGGGGGGGGGGGGGGGGGGGGGGGGGGGGGGGGGGGGGGGGGGGGGGGGGGGGGGGGAGAGCATAACCAGACTATATGATTTTGTAGGGATAGCTTTGTTTGGCCATGTTATTTTGAGAAGACATAATTGCTTAGTTGGTATGCTTGAAGTATTATTATTTTTATGTCAATATGAACTTTTGCCTTGAATCTTATGGATCTGAATATTCATACCACAATTAAGAAGAATCACAATGAAATTATGCCAACTAGCATTCCACATCAAAAATTATCTTTTTTATCATTTACCTACTCGAGGACGAGCATAAATTAAGCTTGGGGATGCTTGATATGTCTCCAACGTATCTATAATTTTTGATTGCTCCATGTTATATTATCTACTGTTTTGGGCAATACTGGGCTTTATTATCCATTTTTATATTATTTTGGGGACTAACCTACTAACCGGAGGCCCAGCCCAGATTTGCTGTTTTATGCCTATTTCAGTGTTTCGAAGAAAAGGAATATCAAACAGAGTCGAAATGGAACGAAATCAATTGGAGAAATTATTTTTGGAAGGAAACCTACCAGATAGACTTTGACCCTACGTCAGAAGATGAAGGAGATGCTCACGAGGGTAGGGGCGCGCCCACCCCCCTGGGGCACGCCCCCCTATCTCGTGGCCCCCCCTTCGGTCCACCGGCGTACCCCTTGTACCCATATATACCTACGTATCGTAAAACTTCCAGAAGAGAGATTAGATCGGGAGTTCCGCCGCCAGAAGCCTCCGTCGCCACCGAAAGCCAATCTAGACCCATTCTGGCACCCTGCCGGAGGGGGCAATCCTTCTCCGGTGGCCATCTTCATCATCTCGGTGCTCTCCATGACGAGGAGGGAGTAGTTCTCCCTCGGGGCTAAGGGTATGTACCACTAGCTATGTGTTTGATCTCTCTCTCTCTCGTGTTCTTGATTTCGCACGATCTTGATGTATCGTGAGCTTTGCTATTATATTTGGATCCTATGATGTTTCTTCCCCCCTCTACT